>BGPR01000437.1:146534-165322 GCA_013235015.1 Araneus ventricosus | reverse complement strand
AGACAACATTCATTGAGAATTGAAGACAACATTCATTGAGAATTGAAAACAACATTCATTGAGAATTGAAAACAACATTCATTGAGAATTGAAAACAACATTCATTGAAGTTAGAAAGCCAGAATTTTACAAATGTTCGCTAATCAGGTTTGAAAACACACGAAAATTGAATTTCCCTGTTTGGAAGTACTTACACAGTTAGAAGCAATTATTTTTACTTATGAACGGAAGTAAGTGTCCCGTGTCTCTGCGAACAAGATATACCTCCAAGTAGAAAAGCTGGTAGCAGATAAAAGATAAGGGCCAAAATGGAAAATACTCGTTTTACACTTGTTCTTGTTCTTTTTATTATGTAATAATGCAGGTTTATTTTTTAGAAATAAACTACTACTATAAAAATTGAAGAGTTTTTTTTTTCTTTGCGCCCCATATAAATTTAGACATTGTTTATTTGGCCCGTGCTAGCATTTGAGTTTGGCACCTCTGATGCATGACCTCATTATCCTCTTAACGTTACAATTCTCTTGCAAGTATAACTATTTCTTATGTTATTACAACGCCCATCTTCAGTGGCGAATCTAGGATTCCGGTCGGAGGGGGGGGGGGGCCGGAGGTCATAAAAACTTTGTATCGTCTTGATGAATGTCAAACTTCAAGGCTAAAATAAAACAAAAATCTTTAACTTTACAGACCTGACAATAAGAATCATAAAGAACAATACTATACTTTCGATTATTTAATAAAAATTACAATGAAATAACTAGCCAAAAAATGTATTCGACCGCGTCAATGCTACAAGTACAAGTGGAATGACTACAAAAGCAGGAATATTTTCGAGCCTTTCAAGCCAGAAACCAATATTGAAACATTTTTAATATTTTTTTAAAGAGAGAAATTAAGAAAAAACAGTTCTAATGATGTTAAATTAAATCAAGAATTCTGGCTTGGCTCTGGGGGTCTGTAGCCCGATAGCCCCCCCCCCTGGATTCGCCACTGCTCATCTTGCTTACAACGGATGCAAACTTATTACTATATGATTTAAACTAGTAAATTATAGTTAGGAATTGAAAGCAAAAAAGTAATTATTCTGAGATCTGATGGCAAATCATCAACTGGCATCAGTGTACTGTTAAGAGAAAACAGCGGATGGAATTATCAGAAGTTTCTGAATTTTGCGATAGTTCCATCCGATGGTACACATCTTTTTGCAGATTCTAACGCTATTCTAAGTACTAGTTAGCTTTCACTGACAAAATTATTTTTTTATAATTCTTAATTTTAAGCAGCTAAAATGATATAAAAATTAGCTTCCAAAAAAAAAGGCCCCCCCCCCCCCCCGCCTCCGAGTCGCCGCCAGTAGGGAAAACTAGGGATACTTGACCCTACTTGTACTTTTTCTTATATTTCTCGAATATTTGAATTATCATCATAAAAAGATTTTTCCCAAGAAGGATAAATGTGCTTATGCTAAACTGATATCTCATTTAATCATAAAGTAAATACATTTCATGAAATCGCCTAGGGTCAAGTATCTCTAACATTAGGGATACTTGACCCTACATGCAGAACGTACTTAAATTCTTTTGATAATTTGTATGTTTGCGGAATTCAGATATTAGATTATAACAACTGAATTGAAAATGTCTTTATTATCAAATAATATGAATGAAACAAATATTAAAAATTAAATAACATTGTTACTGTAAAACGCAGTTGTTCTTAATATAATCTAATTACTAAATTAAATTCGTTAAGTCATTAAATTAAAGCTAGTTATTAAATTAGTTCAACATTTAATAAACAATTAAAAAATTAATTTAATTAAATGAAAAAAATTACAGCAATAGAACTGGAAACCTAGTGATGAAAAATTGCTAGTTTGAAAAAATTAAAAACGGAATTGCATCAAAACGCAAAAATATTTAAAAAATGTTATACGAAACAAGAAATTTAAAAGTTTAATAGACTTCTAATATTTAAAAAAATAAAAGCAAAAGAATAAAAATATATTTTAAGAGAAAATTCATATCATGAAAGAAAGACAAACTCAACAGAAATGGCGAAACGTTAAATGAAACCAAACGATAAAAATAGTTCGAGCAAAAAGATTTTTATTACAATAAATAAATAAATCTTTTCTTTCTCAGGCGAGGGAAAAATAGATTAATGAAATTTCAATTCTTTTTAAAATTCTTACTAAAATAATTATTTGCGTTATTTGAAATTATCATATTAAAAATAAATTTTATTCATTAAATAATTGCTAACAAACAATTTTTAAATAATTATTCTCTATATTTGCATTAAACACCAGAAAACTTATCCCAACCACAAAATGTTCTTCGGTCGGTTACGACTTCGAAGCTGCAATAGGTTTTGATAGGGACAAGTATCCCTAACTTAACTTTTTCGAAATAATCTCAAAATTAAACCACTTAAAATTAAAATATTGCATAACATCGTGTATCAAATTATAGCTAGAAGTATGCTTAAAACTCAGAAATATTTTTATTTATCACATCTTCAATAGTAAACTTCCAATTCAGTGAGGAATGAAAAAGTGAAAATTTACTTTTGGATCCCCAAAAACATATTTACCTATACACCATTATGATAGCTTTTCAGATTGGAATTGAAATACCCTCAAAATGACCATGTGACCAAATAAAATGTCATACAAAAATTACCAATTGTCTCACAATCTGAGAAAATCGCGTAGGGTCAAGTATCCCTAGTTTCCCCTATCTAATATCATACTAATGCATTAGATTTATCATTTTTTTATTCCTCAGTTATTTTATAAAATATATTTTTTGTGGGGCCATAGGCAATGAAATGCATAGAAACGATTCTGATGGGGCGCCAAAGTACTCTAGACCAGGACTCAAATGTGCCAAGACGTCCCTGCTTAGGGGTGCCGCCCAATGGCAAGGAATGCAACTTTTAGAGACGGCGTGAACGTGTTAAAGCAGGTTAGTTTTGTCAATTTTTTCCCCTTAAAATGCATCATAAAAGGAATATAGAAACAAATACAAAAAGTCTATATAAACTAAAAAAGTCGGCAAATAGAAAGGAGATTTGCCAGCTTCAGATTTATCTATTCAAATATGCTTTGAAGTTCAAGAAGCTTCAAATCACTTCAACAGAAAGGAAATTTGATCGAAGTTGTGTTTGACAACACGGAAAAAAGTCGCAGTGCGTGATACGAGATAGAAGATCATTCAACCACGATAAAACAAAAGCGTGCGTGATTTTCTTTGTCCTTCACTCTCGGCAGCTTAAAAAAAATAAATCGCAAAAAACGGTCGTTTTTTATTTTTTTGACACTAAGGTATTTCCGTTTTCCCCGCTTCCGGCGTCGTTTATCGTTTGAGAACATATTCCTTAACATCGAACAATGGCTCTGTATATAAACAAGTTTAAGGCTATGAAATTTGAACGCATTAAATGGTGTTCACGACAAAATTTTACGGCAGTATATCAGGACCGTGAACCTGACTAGACTGCCTGGATGAAATGCCAACAGCTTTCGATAAGAAAACAGGCATTGAAAAAAAGAAGCTACAAACAAAAAATGGGGGAGGCATTTTTTCCGAAAGAAAACCTGTATTTAATAGATAAAATGCGTATATTACAGTTAAAACGTGGAAACCGTTATTTCATAGTTTAATTAGGCCTTTTCATGAATTACCTAGTTGAATACCTAGTTACTCTATGAAATAACTGAATTATATGCTTTAACGGTAACACACAGGGGTGGCGCCAGAGGGGGGTCGTCGGGGATGTTGTGCCCCCTCCCCATCGGGGAAAAATTTTGTATCCGTTCGGGGAAAATATTTGTACTGGGTATTCAATTGTAGTTGATAAATAATAATCTGGAGAAAATTTGAGACCAACCTCATTACACTCGTCCCCGATGCAGTAGGTCGTGCCCCCCTGTCGGGCAAACTCTAGGGCCATTCCTGATAACACGTATAAAAAGTTTTTTGTTTTTTTATGCAGATAAATATGAATTTAGATGTATCATTACTTGTTTCAAATCACAAAGATAACAATAATCGCACATTAACAATTGGACAATGATAATGAACAGCTTAAATTAATGCTTAAACATGGGAAAAGTTTACCTGCTGCGAACAACTATGGCGTATTATTACTATGATATTATTGTCTTTGTTATTAACTGTTAAGATCACGGACTAAACCCGAGCTAATGATTTTCTAAACCTCGGATAACAAATCGGTGGCAAATTAATTTTAATAGTGTCAGATCTTTCTCACATTATAGGATGCTATAAATGCGCTACGATATTTTAATTTTGAAATGATCTTGTTGGAAGAAAAAGCAATTGAACATCACAGTACATAGCGTAAAACAACGGGCAGTTAAAAGATATGTGCAGTTGTATTTGTCATTAAGGTTTAGACTGACACAATCAAGTGAGAAGCATTTCGAACTCGGAAATACTCTAGAGTCAGAAACATACTAAGGCTATGTTGGATCAAAAAATCATAAATTAAATCAATGTATTCATTTCATAAGTAATATCGATAACTTCAGAAAATGTTTAAAAATTATTTTTGAGGAAATGGGGCAGAGTTTAAGTAAGTGATTTCGAATTCAGTCTTATTTCAGTCGAAAAGTTCCAAACATATTTGCTTTAAAATAAGGGGGAGGGGACTGTAAGATATCGCTGCAATTTTATAAAAATGTCACAATTCAAAACTCAGTACACGGTTAGATGTTGAATTTGAGAACTTTTCAGTCAGTCTCAGATCCCAAAGACAGGAGTTCTTAAATATTGCGCTATCAACCCTCTAATTGAAGATGACTTTACACAAACCACCTGCTTAACCCAGGAAAAAAGCAACTCGCAGGCAGTCAAATGACTCACCATAAAATTCTAGTTGCATTTGATACATTAAGTATGTAATTAAAGTCCACTGAACGAAACAATCGTGAGGTTAAAATTTAACCTTTGCCTCACATGGGCGTTACAGATGCTGTACTAAGATTTTTTTCTTTCTCTCCGAGTACGGGACTGGTGCAGATACTGTATCACTAAACTATTCGGATTTCATTCTCTGCATAACAGGTTTGTTGCCTAATCACACTGCAGGTAGTTTTATTCTCTTGTCCTACTATATCACCTCGTGAGTGATGGCTAAATTTATTCCTAATTAGGAAACAAAAGAACAGGTAAACTTAAGAGTAGTCGACAGAGTTTAATTATACAGTGTGGTCATAAATTACTGGACCCATTTCAAAAATTAATTTTAAAAAAACTAATAATGTTACAAATATGGTTTTTGTAAAATGAGAGCGCATTTAAAAATTTTTTTCTTCAGATAGGTAACGCGGCGTTACGGTGGTCGTAAATTATTGGATATCTCCCATTTTTGAGAGCCATTATCTGGAAAACTATTAAAGCTAGAAAACAATTAAAACATGTATTTGCAAAGAATTTTACGCTCTTTAATTTGTTAAATCAATTGTAATCCGAAAACTGAATACTTTTTGAGATATTCAAGAAAAACTAAAAAAGGAAACAAGAAAACGGGCATCGGCTTCTGCTGATCGGTAGCCATTGCGTATGGAAATCTCTCGCTGTAACAAAATTTAGAATGCCGAAATGGAACGCCACCTATCAGAAAAAAACTTCATTTGCTCTCTCATTTAAAAAAAGTGCAGTTCTTACATTATTAGTTTTTTTCTATTAATTTTTGAAATGGGCCCAATAATTTATGACCACCCTGTATTATTGTCCCGTTTCGAAGCAACAAGAGGGCTATTTTGGGACGGACTGTAATTATGAACCGTGACCAGACGACACCTGAACCGGTGTTCTCTCATCAAACTTCCATGCCACACCATTGGAAGGACGTTTGACATGATAACCACATACACGGCGGATCTTTGGTGGAATCTGGTTTCGAACCCGAAACCCTCCCGTCTCGAAGACGAAACCTTACCACCAGGCCACTTCGGCCTTAGCCACCAGCCGATTTGTGTCGTTGAGCAGTAAAATATAACAATAGTAACCCACGTGCCCCCTTTGTGTCTCCACAGGGGGAACAGGGGTTCCTATTGTTATATTTTACTGCTCATCGACACAAATCGGCCAGTGTGCACCGGACCTTAACAATCTCGAGAAACCACACATCTTAACTTCTCATTTATAAATAGAAGACCAACACTCTCCCAGTTTTCCGCCAGATTGCAAGTTTCAAAATGGGCCGCGGTGGCCGGGTGGTAATATCTTGTTTTAAGGGCCGGAGAGCTCCGATTTGAAACCAGATTCCACCAAAGAAATGTCGTGTAAGTGGGCCTGGCTCAAGCTATAATTGTCGGGGTTAAATGCACGGATCGATCCAGGATTTTTTAGGGGCCCATTTTAGTGAAAAAAAAATTTTTTTTTGAAAAATGAAGATATTTTAGTGAAAAATTTTACAATGTAAAACCTTCAATTTTAGCAGTCATATTTCCATAATTTACGTTTAATATCAAAAGTGTTTCATTGAACCAAATATATGGAGTAATTTTATATAATACTGAAAAAAAATACTCATATATTTTGTGCAATGCCCCATTCAAAAACTTTTAAAAAAGAAGTCAGATTTAAAAAAAGGGCCGTTTTTGTGAATTTGAGTTTTGTGAAGGGGCCGTTTTTATGAAGTGGAATTTTGAGAGGCAGCAAAACGGCCCCAATTTTCGCCTGGATTGACCCATGAAATATCCACCCACTGGTGTGGCGCGGAAGTTTGGAGATGGGGTGCTGACTCGACCGTCGATCATCTGATCACGGTTCAAAATTACTAAATTCGGCCCGAAAAAGCTCCCGTGTTGATTCAACATGGAACATAACTAAACTAAACTTCATTTAAAAGCATGTTGAAAGCATCTACTCGTCCGTAAATTAATATTTAAAATATGAAAACTAATTACTGTCAGCAAACACAGTTTTAATTGATAGCCAGAGCAAGCAAACACGCGAAAAGATAAATTAAACCATTCTCAAAAGCCATAAAAACTTTGCAAGTCAAAAATATCTTAAGATCGATATATTCAGAAAGAGATTAGCAAGCTTACGTCTTCCCCAAAGAAAGAAGCAACCGACTTCAGACAAACAACCACCTACACAGGTGTAAAAGGATCCTCTTCTTCCGACTTAATAACTTTCACTTAAGCAAAAATTCTATTTACAAGTTCTAGTTAATTTTCAAAGCACATTACGCTAATCGCTGGTAATTAGTTTCGCATCTACATCGATTAAATTCTGTTGAAAGGAGTTCCCAGCTTCTGGAAACTGTTTCCTCGCGAAGGGATTAAATTGAATAAAAAGGAAATTTTCCTAAAGATAACAGCTGTTTAACCAGATGTTATGTAGTTCCAATTTAAAACACAATATGAAGACTGTTCATTTGAAAATATGTTATGATACAGAGGGGAGGCAGTTTAAAAATGTGTTCTTGATAAACTGAGAAAACTAGAAAATTGGGGGAAAATACTGTAGACGAAAACATTTATTCAACCCGTTTCTTTTAATTAATTTATCAATTCCAACCGTAGCAAAAAATTTATTTAACAATTCCTCGCAGTGGAATGCCAGGGGTCGATCCAGGTTTTTTTAGGGGCCAATTTTAGTCAGAAAAAAATTACTTTTGTGAAAAATAAAAAAAATTTCATCAAAATATTTTTATCATGTAAAACCTTTAATTTTAGCAGTCATATTTCTATATTTTACGTTTAATATCAAAAGTGTTTCATTGAACCAAATATATGCAGTAATTTGATATAATACTGAAAAAAAATACTTTTATATATATTTTGTGCAATGCCTCATTCAAAAACTTTAAAAAAAGAAATCAGATTGTAAAAAGGGCCGATTTTGTGAATGAGTTTTGCGAGGGGCCGTTTTAATAAAGTGAAATTTTGTGAGAGGGCCGTTTTAATAAAATGGAATTTTGTGAAAGGGCCGCAAAACGGCCCCAATTTCCTCCTGGATCGACCCATGGTTACTCATAATTTTAACTGTTATCTTTAGCATTATCAAATTGGAGATAATCAAAATACTTAAATATCAGCTACATAGCTATATTAATTGTTGATGAGTTAATCTGGAAAATGAAACATTAGCTTATTTTTTAATTCAATCCACTATGGGAATCTTTAAATGGTAGAAAAATTAAATATATCAAAGCAATAAATTTATAAATATTATTAGATTTATAGAAATTTTGAACAAAACTGCATTTTACAAAATAAAGAAAAACGAATTTTACGGATTTTCTTTTCATATACCGCAAAAAATATAACATATTGTTTACAGAAGTTTTGGTAAAAAAGGTAGCACTTGTGGTTTATTCAGGAAATTCACATACGTTTATCAACGGAAAGGAAAAAAAACTACAACATGTTACACAGCCGATCATTTTTTTTCCACACAAGAAATAAAGTTTTATAAAACGCAGGTCGGTTACTTTCGGTAATAAGTTTTAAGAAAAACAACCAGAAATAATGGACAATACTATTCATCAACGGATTCCGAGACTACCACTTGTTGACGATTTTACACCGGAAAGGTGTGTCAGGCAATGAGTCATATGAGCGCATTTTCGGAGTTCTTTTCTAGATCACGCTCAGTAAAATGTAAACATCGCCCTTCTATTCTGCACTTTCCCCCTATTTTGATGAAAATAACTCCACCCGGCGCATGCGCAAAAGCGCGGAGGATTTCCGAATTCGTTGCTGAACAATATTCAGAAATTTCCTTTTTAAAAAATGAGGTTATGAAAGAATGAGCACAACTAACATTCACTGAATTTTACTTTATTAGAGCAGCCATTCGTTTCGTATTATACAGATTTATCCACACACAAGATCCAAGCAACTTATTTTGCAAAACATTCCATTTCCTTATACACTTTTAACCGAGCCAGAGCAACTTTTTATATTCGAAAGAGAAATAAAACTTTCCTAAAGGATCAATTGCGCACGAAAATCCAAGTTCGTTATCTCTGACAGACTGAATTTCAATACATAGGAGTGTCATGCATTTTTTGACAAAAATAACTTTTTCTATTATTTATATGCATTCATTTAATTTCAAGGAAACATTTTTGAAAAAATAGTTTGAAACAAAAATAAGAAAAGATGCCATCCTCAGTTTTAACACAGGATTACGTTCCTCCCATTGGGGTCTCAGGAAGGAATTTGATTCACACGCCAAAACGGCACAAAAAACGTTATATGGGAAATCCTCTATATCTGGGTAACTACATATGTTAAAAACATAACTAATGTCTTATTTTAGAGATAAAGGGTAACAACAGAAGTTACAAAAAAATTTGAAAATCGGAATTGTAGTTCAGCGACTACTGAGTCGTAAAGTTGGGCAAAAATATGCATGAATTGGTGACGCGATCCTCTATATCTCGGTAACTACATATGTTGAAAACATAACTAATGTCTTATTTTAGAGGTAACAGGGTAGCAACAGAAGTTCCAAATAAACTTACTTAAACTTAAAAACTTACGAGAAACAAAAGACTTACGCGAGTAAAGTAGTCCTACGCCTTTAACATCCGCGTCTGTTTGAAAAGACAGCCTCCCGTCATTTCTTTTTTATTTTTCAATTTTTTTCACCATGCCTTACGCACTTGTTCTTTATTTTAGATTTACGAGGCTGAGAATCACTGCTTTAAATCAATATATCACGGAATTTTTTTATTTCATCTCAACTTTCAAAACAGTCTAGGAAGTTAAATTCTACCCTACCAAGTCTTTGTTATGAAACGCCGGTCTATTCCACGAGCTTAGCGAAAACGATGACTTCCGAGTGCATAAATAAAGCCTTCTTTGCAGCGTTGACAACAACATCCCTTCAAATTACTCCACCGGGATTGAAACGCAGGTAAGGAAAACATAAACGTTCCAAATTGCGATCGAATGCTAGGAGAGAGCGAATCCAGTGGATCGGAAAATTCCCTCAGCAGATGTTGCTGCACACACCTCTCTTTGCCTGCAACTGTAACCATCCATCACGGAGGGGAGAGGGAAGAACGGACTGGAACAACTTTTCTTTTGGCAATACCGGAGCAGTCCCTTTTTCCGGAAAGGGGCCATTTACGATCGCCAAGCACTGGCGTAAAAACATATCAGAGATGCAGTGTTTCTCTTACTCCTGTGAGAAAACGGGAAAAAGAAAGATTTGGAGAGAAGCCAGGGAGAGAATTGGAGGGAGGGGGTGGGAAAACGATAGAAAAAAAACCATTGCGAGGGGGGGCCGGCAGGGAAGCATTGTCGTAATCAAACGAAGCCCCTTTTGCATGCGGGAAAACAACAGCAAGGCGTGACAGCCTGTGCTCAATTACCATCTTCCTGTGTTGTAGTTTCTTTTTTGTTTGGAGCTATGGAGATAGATACAAGACTGAGCCGAATTCTGGAGAGTGCGGTTATGAAAAAAATACGGAAGAACAGCCGGATCTGTGTTCGATTCCATAAAGGAAAAAAAAAAAAAGAAATAGTCAATGCTGACATAGTTTCTGAAGAAGATTGACCGATTTTAGCACGAGGCACGTTTCTGTCATAGCTTTTACCGAAAGAAAAATTCGTAAAAAAGTTGCGCAGAATCATTTATATAGAATAAATTTCAAACACAAAAACTCAAAAAAAGAAGAAGAATCTGAAATGGAAAGTGAAGAAATTTGTATTTGAATTCTGTATTTTTTCCGAAATAGTTATTTTTACCGTTAAAGTAACTACAGCAGGGTTACAAAATTCAACGAAAAAGTAATCAGAAAAAAGCACAAACTACAGGTTAGATACTTAGAACCTTATCTGATAAATTTTACCATTATTTGAAACTAAAATCTTCAGATAATTTTAAGGAAAGCAGAAAAATGAACTAGAAGAAAATAGTTAACTTTTCTCGTTGTCTAAAATTCATGTTTATAATAACATTAATAGTGTTTCAAAATTATACAACGGCTATTTATCATAGAATGAAGAGTGTCAAAAAATCGATTTGTGTTTTTAAATTTCAGAATTATAATCCAAAGAAAAGAATTACAACTTTTAAACAGTTCAATAGAAAGAGAATTGAAAAACGCGGAATAGAATGCGATACCAAATATTCCAAAAAAAACTAAAAAGTTATTCTAACATGCTTGACTATAATAAATAATAAGACATCAACTCTCCTAAGTGAAGACTCGGGAAAAAAATTACTTAAACTTAAGATTTAAAAATGATTTTTACATAAAGTCACCTGCAATTAATCTATTTACTCTACTGTGTAATTATTTCTTTCAATATTTGGCATTCTAATCTTTTCCCTGTTAAGAATATGCTCTTCGCGTTTTGAAAAAACATAGTTCAATTTTCACGGCATTTCATTTTTAGCGAAAATCTATTGCTTTTTACAAAAATATTTGTCAAAATTTCAGAAAGACATAGCAAACAATTTATTTTTCTCTAATTAATGTTAACATTCTTCCTCCAGCTTGTTCAAAGCAAACTTAATTGCCATTTTCTTAATGCATTAGTTTTCATTTGATTGAAGTTTCTTTCATTTCATCATTAAAAAAATACTTTCGAAATAGAATTTAAAAAAGCATTCACATCACGCAAACTCATTTACTAAATTAAACAAGGGTTTTCTTTCAATATTTTTTAAAATGCATAATTTTATCGTTTATTGATTTGTAAAAGGTTCAGCAAGAATTCATGTTTTAAAAAATTAAATTTGAAAAATAATATAACGCAATTTAGTTAGTTCTTCTTGAGATATTACACATTTTTTTAGCTAATTGCTTTCCTTTGTAATTAAAGCGGCACATTCTTTAGAAGCACCAGAATCGTCAGAATCTTTCTAGTTTTTAATCTCTGTAAATAACAAAATTTTAATTCACCGTCAGGAATATGGGAATAAACCAAGCAGCGCAAATATAATTATTCACCATTTTTACGACACTGTAAAAAATTGTGAACATATTGCAAAAACATGGTACAAAATCGTGGGCTATTTCGAAATCTACCGCTGTTCGAAAATATTTCTTTCCTGAAACTTAATATAGCAGCTACATCTTTAAAGATTTCAAATAGGAAGATATACAAATAATTCATCAAAGAGAAATATAAATACTTACTTTTATAAGGTGAGTATTCCAAATTCTCCGATTTCCTGTAATAGGAACTATCTTGAACGAGACCACAACTACTTTGATCTTTTTCAGGGACCTGTCTTTTATCATCTACTACTTTAATATCTTTTTGTTCAGTCGTGCTGCACGAACTACTTTTCCACGATTCTGACATTTGCTGCTGATCCCTGTAACTTTCACTAAGAGTTGTACGCCAATCACTATAGGCTTCCCGCATATTTTTAGAATCAAATATTACAAATCGACCACCCTTATTTTCATCCCTAATCGGTCTTTGATCACAGAATTCAGATGGAATTCCATCTTGGCTATCCGAAGTTTCCTCTTTAGAAGACGACTCGTCCAAACTCTTGCCGCTCATGCTGGAAGAATTGTCTTGAGTCTTGTACCAAGATTCTTTAGGGTCGAACTGCCTATTCTCCCAGCTGCATATCCCTAACTGGAGCTTGGAGACACCAGTTTTATGCCTCATCACAGAACTTGGGCTTGAAAGCACAGAGAATTCTTGAGCACATTTATCACTGCGTTTGTCCAAAGGATCACTTCTTGTCTTTGCTTTGTACCTATGACCGTTAGTGGTATCCTTCTGCAAGTAGACCCCAGACGAGTCCTTTAAGAGGGGAAAACATTGTGCGTTGGATTCGTCCTTTACCGGAGGACTACTTCTATGGAAGTCGACACTGAAATCGTCTCTTTTCGAGTCCTCTTTTATCGTCGATTCATTCTTTCTGGGCGACGATTTCAAGGAGGAACTACTACAAGCCACCGACTCCTCTGAAGCTACTTTAGAGCTGCTCTCTTTGAAGGGAGATCCGCTAATACTAAGATCACACTCCGGAGCTGAGTTCTGGTTACCATCCGATTCCGATCTCTGCAGTTCGGACTTGGAATCGTCCATCTTCGAGTTGGATTGCTGAGATTTTAGATCCTCCAATATAGATTTCTGGACATCACTGCCCTTCAGAGATCTGCGCTCGCGACGGTGACCCTTATGTTTGGACACAGATAACTCCTCACTCATTTTGGAGCTCTCGGTCAAACCCTCCGGTTTCTCTTTAGCGTCTTTGCCAAGAAGATCTCGCGATCCTTTGGATGCTAATCCCAACTGTTTCGGCGGGACCTGGGGTCTTTCCGACCCGTCATGCGGAAACTTTCTGCTCCCTGAGAACGCCTCGTCATGGACTTTGTCCAAGATGCTCTGCTCTTTCCCAACCGTCTCGGGATTTTTATTAGCCTTTCCCGACTGGTCCGGTGAAGAACCGTTAACCAAACTAGCTTTCTGCTCACTAACCTTAGAAGCTTGAGGTACAGTGGATTTAGGGCTTGGAACCTGCCGATGAGTAGATTCTACCAAATCAGCAGGTGATTTCGTACCACCACCCTTGTCAGCTATGGGTGGTGAGGAACACACTCTGGACACTTTAACAGTTGATTCAGTGACCGTATGTCCTTGCTTTGCATCCTTCAGCCAGTGTCCTTCCGCAGTGCTGATCACCGTTGTGGTATTGGTAGTGGAAGTAGGGGGCATGCAGGTAGTGATCACATTGCCCGCCATGGATTCGGAGCAGATGTCCTTTATCCTTTGGTTGGTATCTGCGAGCTCAGCCCGCAGCGCGGACACCTGGAGGTGAGCAGACTGGATGTCCTGATCTATCCTGGAGGCGAGAGCCTGGTTGTCGGACATCATTTTCCGGAACTTTCCCTGTGCGTCGATCAGTAGCCTCCGCATAAGCACCATGGAGTAGTGGCATTGATGACTCCATCGAGCTGCGATGGCGGGATCTTCACTCAGGTTGCCATCGGATTGCGAGCTCAGGAACACTTGGACAATCTCTTGGTTCAAAGAGTCCAAGGACTGTATTGCTGTGAAGAAAGAAAAAAGAATTTAATAATATGCCAATTTATAAAAGTAATATAATTCAAAGAATAAAACCATGAAGATTATTACTAGCATGTCGCCACTCCAAGTCCAAAAAGTAGTATACCAAAATTTCATTCGGTTGAAATCCACCAGTCGGTACCCCTTCATATCGCCAACGCATACCAAGTCGCCAATACCAAAAAGGAAGAAGGCTGCTAAGGTAAAAAATGCAATGAATGGAGACTATAATATGCATTGGCGACTTGGCAGCTGTTGGCGATATGAAGGATACCGACTAGTGGATTTCAACCGAATGAAATTTTTGATTTATAATCTTTTATACTTTGAGTAACGATATATTAGAATTTGCAAACATACAACTATTTTTTTATACAACTGATACTATTTAGATAACAGGACTATGAAAATTTCGACAGAATCTTAAGGACATATCACAATGACGCTTCAGTTGTCAAGATGCAATAAATATTAAAAAGATACATCTTAAAAGGGAAGTGAATGAAATATTAATACACGAAATAAATTAACAAAACAAGAAGCGTCAGCCAATGATCGTCAAGAAGACGGTGATGAAATCAAAACAAACTTTTGAACTGAACAATGAAAACATTTTCGAAGCCCCTTTTTTTTCTTTTCAAAAAGTAAAAAAAAAAAAAACCGAAATCTTTTTATCACCTCAATCATCAATTATAATGCATGCATACGTAATAATCCCACCGAGATAAAACAAAGAGAAAAGAAATCCAGTCCATTCCTTACTATGCTGTAGTAATCGATTATCTTTCAAAATCGAACAAATTGAAAAAAAAGTTGGAAATAAGCTCTCAAAAAGCTTTCAAATGCGAGACTTCACGGAAGAGCGGTTCGGCCTGCCGCCCGGAATTCTTATCGGATGATGGCCAGCAATGGAGAATTAAGTGGCTTCGGAAGGGAAATTGGAGACACCAGAAGCGGAAATGAAAAAGACTCTTCAATCACAAAACCAAGGAGGAATATCATTATTTCTTCAAGATTTGTTCTCGGCTTGGCTGCATGCCCAGAATGGGAAGGCACACCAGATGAAGGACACGGGAGTTATAACGCAATTAAAATACTCAAATAAAAAGAAGATCAGAGTTTGCAGAGTTATCACCAAGATTTGTTTTTTCCTAACTCGAGAATAAAGATTTAAATATTATTAAAGCCCCCAAATTTCAAAGGTTTGTATTTAATTCTCTGATTGCTTATCCCGCGGTTTCCGAGGGTAGGAAGCAAGTCTATTTTCAGCTGCACCTTGCGATTTTCGCAAGCTATTGAGTTTAATCTGTACATTTACAGCGTCGAATCGTATTATACCGATAAAGCCTTGTCTGTAAAAAACAATTCGCTTCGTTCAACCGTATTTGAATCTAAATAGAGATTTAGATTCAAATTCAGCATATAAATAGAGATTTTAAAAAAATCGGCAGTCGAGGTGAATAGGTGGAGAAAAGGAATTCGAATTTAATAATATTACATGATTTATATTTTCTTGAGGTTATGACGATATATATGATATACGAGGTTAAACGACGAAAATTCTTTTGAAAAATAAGTTCAAGAAATTCCTTTTTACTAACAGAATAGCCCAGATCTGTCTCACGGTAACGCTCTAACGTCACCAACAATAAAACTCGCGCCATAGCACTGCAAGACGTTAAACAGCATTATTTCATTGTTAGGGAACCTAAATTTCAGTAATTTTCGTTCTTCTAATTTCAAATTTAATAGCTCTAAAATAGTGAAATAAAATGTTCTATCGATTGATATAAAATTTATCTCACCATGATCAATAGGTCCCGAGAAATTTTAAATTATATTAATCATATATTTCAAATTTCCGTTTTTTAATAGAAACTAGTAAATCACATCAGTGGTATATCATGCGCGTGATATAATTTGGGCGCCACGATGCATCTGATTATTTATTGCAATCGTGATGTTATAATTTGACAATATTTTTTGGCAACGTTAAAATTTACACAAAGACATCTGAAGTACACGGAAAATTGTTAAACAACGAAAAATACTTCACACGGAATGTTGTTTACCAAGAGATTTTCTGAATAAAGAAATATGTAAATAATATGTAAATAAAAAAAATATTTCCTGTCATAATACATATGTTTATTTTATTTGTTTTCAATCAATGTTAAACATTTCTCTCGCATATATATCTATTTAAACACGTCCAATTTGACGGGAAATCTCTCGAATGAAGAGGCAATTTACACCCGTCATACCATGACGGGTGATTTATTACTTTGACGTAATGGTACAAATTCATGATCACGTGAAACAATTCAAATACACCACACCAATTTAATTTTGGAATACATCGCGCTTCTTTAAAAATATAACACATGCGACTATTCAGTTTTTCACGAAACTAATCGACTTCATTGATAAATAGCAAAATAAATAGATATAAAAGCCACCTTTTGGAAACTTACCAAATTGAGTATCCCCTCCCCCCATAACAGGCAAACAGATTTCTTCATATTTGCACGACGATGAAAAGTTTAAGATTTTTTTAAAAAATTCCCTTCAGAAACAGTTAAGAGTGAAATAATAGACATGACATGGTTGAAAGAAATTTAATGATTAAATTTCTTCTAAAACTTCAAGACAATCAAAAAATTGTTTTAATGTTTTATGATTCAAAACGAACCTCAGAGTTCAGAAACAAAACGAATTATAGCATATCCTTCCACCAGAATTGCAATCAAATACCAATTTTTGAGTGAATAAAAATTAATGTAAATAATTGTCTTAAACACCATCAGTAGAAGACAATAATACCTACAGTTTTATAATTTTACTTTGCATTAAAACACTAAATTTTTAAAATCATTTACTGGAGAAAAACCTAACTATGTCAAGCTATTTGATTTTTTTCTTAAGTTTATTAAAGCATTTTAAGCATTCCTTTCCGTTCCCATCTGGTTATAATAATTTAATTAGATATTTTTCAAAAGCCAGATATCCATCTTTATAACAGATTGCGTAAATTATCGTGATAATGTATTCGAGAGGAATTGCATGTTTACAATATAATCTTATACATCAATTGACAGCCAATAATTCCAAATATAAGGCACCTTTTCCTCAGGTAAACTTGATTTAGAAGTCGGAACATATATCCCAGATAATCAAAAACTCAAGTCACAAATTTCAAAATTCCTTCACTTACGGTGAGTACTTAGCAATCTTTCTTTCATTATAACTAATTTTTACCAATAATTTTATTATCTTCTAAACAGCTGGAAAAACAGATTTCCGGGCTAGTCTTCTTTATGTAAGCATTTTTACTTTTTGCTAACTTCATGCTGTAGTACAAATATATTATACCAGAGCTTCTCAACCTTTTAGTTTTGGATCAACTTCCTTTTCAGTTTAAATACAGAGTTTAAAGTTAATTAAAGTTTTTACGCCTTCCTATAATTCTTGTTGAATTGTGACACCTTCCTAATGAATTTTCGAATTTTAATTAATATGAATGCATTTTTATGTATATCAGACGTGACACAGACTTGGAACAAAAAAGTTGGACTTCATAAATAATGAATCGTGCCAAACATAAATACAGAAAAGTAAAATAAGTGTAATTAATCTAACAATAAAATAAATAAATTTATACAAAAAGTGCTGAAGTTATTAAAAATATTGTAGAATTATTACATAATAAAAAATTAAGAATGATAAAATCCGATGCCGGAAAAGCAGAAATGTCTGGTATATTTATTAGGGAAACATAGTATTTCTATATCAACCAAAAATATCTTTTCCTATTTTCTGATTACAATAATCAGTGTGAAGAGGTTTTTTTTAATGCCTTCAAGACTTTTCTCTTTTGCTATTTCTCGTACTTCTAAGTTTCCCTCCGTATTTGAGTCATTTTATTACGCAATAGATCAAAAGAAGCTCTTTTTTCTACAACTTTCAAAACGAAAGCCTAAAGTATAGGATTAAATCTTGAAACTCACGGGCACATAGACATAAAATTGACTATGCTGAAAAATTTCGCACGGATAACACAAACATCCAATTTCAACGAAATGCATCTATCTCTCTGTATCTCTATAACACATCCACACAAACCGAATTCTAAACGCGACACGGAAGCTTCCCAAATTCCGGAAACTAACCCTTTTAAATGTCTCCACCAAGACGGAAACACTTTTTCTCAATCTCTCCCGTTTCCCCAAACGATTTTTCACATCTCCCTTTTCTTCTTTTTTGTCCCCCCTAACCTCCCCTCTTTCTGACACGTTTTTCTAAGTATCTGATCAGAGATTTCTTTATAGAATGGACAGACTAAAGCTTTCCAGAGAGGATGTCGTTGCATCCTGGGATAGAAAAATGATGAAGCGATACAGCATCCCTTTGGGAATGGATGGCGATGGGGTCCGATCCTGGGGGAGGTGTAGCACAGGGATTTACACGTCAGATGATTCTGGGGGGAGGTGAGAAGGTTTAGAGAGAGAGGAATACGAAATAGGATGCATTATGTAGGAACCAAACAGGCTTGGGTTTTGCAGGGAACAGTCCTTTGCATTGCGTAGGAGTCGAGAATATTTAAATGACATAGATCATGCAGACATTCATATTAATACATGCAAAAGGAATTCAATATAACGACCGAAAATTGATCATTATGGAATGTATTTTTGAGTTAATACTGTGAAAAGAGTCTGAAATGAAGGTTTCCACTTAGAATCAG
>BGPR01000437.1:110711-145079 GCA_013235015.1 Araneus ventricosus | reverse complement strand
CGCAAACAGGGTGGGAAGGGGGGAAGTGGCGTCAGTGGTGGTCGCTTCCTGTCAACAGTTAATCGTCAAGAATCAGCTGACTCTCCGGAAACCGCGAGGGAACGATCGATGGATAGCCTTCCACGGCACGCGCCCGAAAAAAGGCTTCTTTTTTTTGTGGATAATCTTGTTAAACCCATCGCTACTTCTTATGGTAAGAACAGAACAGGATTACAGCAGGAAGCGTTAAGTCACGGAGAAGCAAAATGTAACAAGACAGTAAAGACAAAAGAGGTTTTTTTTTTTATAAATACAAACGCGGAGATAAGATTTCATGCTATAAAACAGAGCTTCTTAAAAAATTATATTCACTCTTGGTTAAGTTTTCGTCAAAAAAAATTAAATTGTTAAATTAATGAGAAAGTGGCGCATTAATCGGACGCAATTATGCATTACGGAACCACTCCGAAATAAATACCGAGATACAGTAGCTTTCGCAATGGATTATATAACGCCAATTCATACCCCCATGTCTAGAATCAATAAAGGATTGCAGAAAGACAAAAATTATTAAAGGCAAAGGATTATAGAAAAAATTCTCACACTGCATTTTTCAACTTTAATTCTTGCTTCATAAGTAGCATGTTGTGCAACATATTGCAGTTAGTTCACGTCCAACTATACCAGAAATGGAGAACCTGCGGCCTTACCAGTTATTTATAAATTACACTGAAACATATAATTGTTTGTAAAATAATAATTGCAGAACAATAACTCTTAAGATTCTGCTGGTGTGGCCTTCTGTCCAACTGCCGAAATTTAATGAGGCATTTCAGTATGTGTATGTGTGAAGAAAAAAAAAGGTTCTCCATCCCTGAACTATACAAACTAAGGTAGTTTTCAATAATGAATCCGAAAAGAATAAAGCAAAATAGCCCCCGATAGCATAACTGTGCCGAATAGCTCAGTGGCGAATCCAGGGGGGGGGGGCTATTGAGCTGCTACAACTGTTTGTTCTTAATATCCCTTTTTTTAAAAAAATAATAAAAACGTGACAACATTGCTTTCTGACTTGACAGATTCGAAAATTTTCCTATTTTTTAGTCATTCCACTTGTACCGTTGACGCGGTCGAAAACATTTTTTGTCTAGTTATTTCATTGTATTTTTTATTAAATCATCGAAAGTATTGTAGTGTTCTTTAGGATTCTTATTGTCAGGTGAGAAAAGTCTGTAAAGTTAAAGAGTTTTGGTTTACATAAGCCCTATGAGGTTTGACATTCGTTATGACGATATAAATTTTTTATGACCTCAACCGCCCCCCTCCCCTACCAGAATTCTGGATTCGCCACTGGTGCCAATTAATGACAAATAAAAATAAATATAAAATAGTTATTCAGCAAATTTTAACTCGAGATAACGTAGTTACGGCAAAGTTTGAAATTCGGGCATTTCACAAAATGCCTAGTTAAGTTTTAAATATCCACTCCGATGATGCCTAATTGCCATGGTATTGTGAAGTTTGATAAGTGTATTTGCAGCATAAAGTGCTGAAATTTCAAGCGCCTTTCTGTGGAAAGAGCATTTAAATACAATTTAAACTGAAATGCCTGTCTAAATTTGAGTAACAAGAAGTTTAATATTATATTTTTATATTTCTATGGGAAAATTCCGACTCATTCGCTTTCGATAAAAATATTTTCCATGCTCTTTCGAGAAAGTATTCAGCATTCTATTTAAAATTTGATCATTCTAAACAAAACGCTCTGCACTTCAGAGAAAACTATACCAGACATTCAAGATAAAAGTGCATTATAAAACCTGTGACTCATCTGAAGTATTTGCCGAATTCAATCAATAAAATACATTTGGCGTGTCACAAAACCACGCGTCATTTCCGAAAGCATAATACTAGACAGTTAATTGACGTATTTCAAAATTTTGTCTGTATTGGATTTATTTTCATGAATATTAATGGCAAGACAGTTTTTAAATAAAAGAAACAGCTATGGAAAAACAACATAAGGCTGATTTTATTTTAAATTAACTTCTCAAAAAGATTAATATCACTTAATTCAACAGAGAATTTTTTAACCAGAAACTAGATAATAGCGAATTAGCGAGTGAAGTTTTCATTCATTACCCACAATGCATACAAAAATTTTTAACCTTCAGCACTGCTTCCCTACAACGAGATCACACCAAGTTCACGCTCGTACTACCACAAAATTCTACGATTTCAAATTAGTTGGTTGTGTGGCGTCTATTAATGACACGAGAGCCAGGTTCAATCGTACTACGCCAAATAGTAAGGATGGCGGTTATTGCAGAAAAAACAGTTTTTCGGTTAAACCGGTTCTTTTCACCTCCGGTTTAACATGGCAGTTAAAAGCCCTGAAAATAACCGGTTTTTGAGAAAACCGGTTATCGAGTTTTTTTTAAACAGCAACATTTGTGGACAGAATTTATTATTAATAATAATATACAATAAGTAAGTATTAATAAAATAATTAATTAACGTAATAAATAATGATTATAACTAAATGATTAATACAATAAGTAATAATAATAAATGAGCAATTATTGCAATAAGTAAGTATTATAGACATTTTTATTAACATTTTTCCCACAAGAAATTAATTCATTGGCCAATATTTATCATCTAATCTGCTCAAAGACTCTTTCAGCAATGTGTTGATCCGTGAGTCGACACCTCTCATCGGAAACAACATCATTCAACGTAGATACTAATCTTTCGGACGCCACAGAACTTCCGACTAAAGATAATTTTTGTTTGGCTACAAAAAACAGACGCCGTTTGCAGGCAAAAATTTTATTAGTATTGTTTTTGCAGGAAATCAATCTATTGGCCAATATTTATCTGTTCATAAAGACTCTTTCGGTAATCCGACAACCAACAGACGCCTCGAGGAAGCGGTTGTCGGTGATTGGCCTAAGATGATGAAATTCAAAGCTTCATAACTTAGTAAATTTTAGTCTAGTCGAACCTAAAATCGAGCCTATCTTCCGACCCGGTTTTTGGATTCAAAATAAATAACCGGTTAACTGAAACAAAAAAACCGATTTTCGGTTTAAACCGGTAGGTTTTTCCCATCTCTACCAAATAGTGAATGATTTCAGAAAATATGATAATGTAGGAATTGAAATTTAATCTTCTAACCGTAAAGTTGGAAAATGTAACCGCCTCAAACAGTTAACTTGGCAAACGAAATTCTTCTCAAACAAATAAAATAACATAAAGGGCTGGACAAAGGATTGGAAAGTTGGTTCATTAGTTCAAAAGGCATGAATCATTCTTAAACCAAGTTTATCTCAAGAATGTTTGGCTATTATAATTCCATACTAGCTACACCAACTGTGCTCCGCACTGGCTTCGTTGTTTCGTGGCTTGCAATCACAACTTATTTCAGTTTTAAATAATGCATATAGATTAGGGGAACAGGCTATAAAACGGACCAAACGCCATTTGAATCACAATATTTTGTCAAGCTTTGTAACGAACATCTGTATAAAAATTTTCAGATCCATAAATACAGTATGATATCGCTCTAACTAAACAGTTTCCATCACCTACAATAGGTATTTTACAATATTCTTGAGGCGCC
Source organism: Araneus ventricosus (assembly GCA_013235015.1). Taxonomy (NCBI): domain Eukaryota; kingdom Metazoa; phylum Arthropoda; class Arachnida; order Araneae; family Araneidae; genus Araneus; species Araneus ventricosus. Next base: position 141,475 of record BGPR01000437.1, on the reverse strand, counting down.
ATGTTAAATGAAGCGAGTACAGACCAAAAATACTGCTTTAAACTTGCAAAATAAAGTGGAACTTTCTGATTGGTTAGCTGTTTGAAAAATGGTGAGATAAATTGGCAATCGGTCCATTTGTTGAGGCGAGGGACTCTGCCAAATTTTATTTTCCTATATCTTTCGAAAATGGAGGGCGATGAGAGGGAGGCAACCATTGATGACATATCTAGGGGTCATAAGCTTTCAAATAAAATAAAAATTTGCGAAATAGGTCCAGTGGTTGGAGCTGTGGGAAGTGGTGTTTCATTCGATTTATCTCGAAAATATAGACTTTGGGGCCGAAGGAGACCCTTGATGACATATCTAGGTGTCAAAACTCTTCATATGAAATAAAAATTGTCGGAATAGGTCCAATGGTTGGAGCTGGGGGGGACTGGTCCTTTGGTTTTCCCAATTATTTTAAATATATAGATGTTTTAACACAAAGTATTTTTCCCAAGTCAGTCAAGTAACCACATCGAGATATAAAACCTTCATTCAGGTTCTCGTTTAAATGCTAAAGGCGATTTAGTAACCACGTGAACTATAACCACTAACACAAAAACTCATTTTTTCCTCATTCCAAAAAATCTTCCCTCGTAAATAACTCAACTATCACTGCCACTTGCCCGCTTGGATCGTGATAACAGGATTCGGGACTCTCCCTTTCGGCATCATTTGTTAATTTCAAATCAGAAACACCTGTTCGAGTAATTAAGCTACGAAAAACACGAAGAAGAATTGTTTGGAAGTGCATGAAAGAAACTGGCCCACTTTCAAGCTCTAAACCGAAAAGGAAAGAGGAAAAAAAGAATTGGACCGTTCAAAAAGAAGGATTAAAATGGTCCTTTTAATCTAAAGAGTAACAATTGAAATTTTAATGAATTCGTTTAATTCAATCTGATTTTTCTAGTTTATGTAGTTTCTTTTTATCATAAGCGTATATAAATGATGTTCATGGTTAAGTTTCGCTAAATAATAGAATAATGAATTTTTTAAATTTTTCTGTGGGAAAAAGAAAGCATTTCAATGAAAGAAAAATTGGATGCTCGTATAAAACTTCCTTGATACTTTATTTTAAACTGAAGGATGAGATAAAATTAATATTTTGTATTCAAATGTATCGTAAAAGCTATTAAATGATGTCAGTGAATAATGAATAATGGTGGCTTGTTACGTGAATTAATGGCGGTAGCATAGTGTGGCGGCAAATGAAATATGACGGTAGCTATGGGTTCTACAAACAATGTTAGTTTGTGAGTGATTGCTTTTCTGGTCAAGAAGCTAAAGCGACCAGTTACACAATTATCTATACTTATAAAAGGCGATGTTTGTATGCATGTGTGTGTTCGCGAAGTCCAGACAAATCTATCGCACTTACAAAACTGAAATTTAGCACACAGGTAGTCGTAATGGTGACTGAATGCATCTCGAAGCCAGAATTTTAAAATTTAATCTAGAAAATTTATTTAATGTTTTGTGTTGTTTTGGATGATTTTTCGCACTAATTTCTCAATAGCATGATTTTGGACAATTGTACGAAAAAAAAATAATAGATGCACTATCGGAAAAAGTAATCGATTTCCGTTCTAACGAAGTTTGTTTCGTACGTCTAACGTAATTTAATAAATTTTGAGAAATTTTTGAAAAATAGTCACTTTTATGGTAATTTTTAGTTCAGATTTCTTAAAATTCTCACATCCGACAATCTAATAACGCTATCATTTTCAATTTTTTTCAGCTTGTGACTGGAACGTTTCTGTCGGATTTAAAACTAGAACGGTTACAATATCTTTTTTTTTAATCAATTTTTTTCCTGGTCAGTTCAAAGAAATTTTTCTCTTGCGGGCATTCTCCCGTGAAAGTTTCTCCGGAGTATTTCCAACATGCATTGTTGCAATTTCATTGGCTGACGGTGCAGAGCGCAGGAAACATCACAACCTTCAACTGAATGACTTATATTATTCATTCAGTTGAATTTTGATTATTATTTTCGGCAGTGTTTTAACGTGCTTATTTGTCTTGTGTATTTTGTTTGCTTTATAATAATAATTTTCACGTTGCAATTTTTTAATATTCATTCGGATTAACGTACTCTGTACCGTTTTTCTACAGTTAAAATGACATTATCGCGAAGAAAAATAAGCGGGAAAATCAATATGTATCTTTCGCTTTGATTTTATTTTCAAAACTATTTCGTGTCATTGTGGGTGTTTTTTTTCTGCCTACGCTGGAAACAAATTACACAACAATGCTGGTGATCGAAGAACTATAAACATTCCATGCTAGTACCAATGTTGCATCGGCTGTAATTTTATGGTCACCATTTCTAAATTTCCAACCGTCGTGTCTACGAAAGATCCATTTGAATAAAACACGCATCACACAGAGATATCTCGCGTGGAATGCGTGCTATACGAGATATTAGATACAAACATTAAAACAGAAATGCTCATGGGAACAAATACATCTCCGATATTTCCTATTCATTCCGCAGTAATGCTCGGAGCCCTAATGATTTCTGTCTCCTCCCACCCGCCGAGCAATGACAGACAGATGGCGAGCGGATACTCTGGGGCTAGACAGCTGTGATTGAGGTGGTTTCCTTCTTTTAATAAGATACTTCCTTATTCTCCTGCCCAGAGAGAAGATGGATAAATGGGACGAATTTTCATCTCTCGTTTGTTAGCCGCATCTAATAGATTATCTTGCCCATCTCTGTCTCCCTGTTGCTTTCTCTTTACATGATTTTTGGGGAATTGTCTTAAGATAATTGGAGTGAATCATTCTAAATTTTCGTAGGTCTTCCCACATAAGTACGTAATATGATAGGATTTAAGAGGATCTGTGGGAACTTTAGTCATAGACGGGGAACTTCTCAGATGAATATTCATGTAACTCGGAGGTTCCCAACTAGTCCTTCTCGTACCTTTAGGGGTGCGCGAAGTACTAGTTGGGGGTACGCGAAGGACTAGTTGGGGGTACGCGAAGGACTAGATGTGGCGAAGGACTAGTTGGGGTACGCGAAGGACTAGATGTAGCGAAGGACTAGTTGGGCATACGCGAAATCAAAGTTGGTAATGACGGAAACTAGAAAACATAAGGAATTAAATTTACAGAATTTTGTTTCCCCAAGTTAGTACTTGCTATTTAATAATTATACCACTTCCAAAGTTCATTATTACAGAGTGTAGTGTTAAGTCACCCTTATAAGTTAATGCGAAATTATTACAATACCCACTGATTTCATTTGTTTTGGTTGGGTTGAGCTAATACTATTGTAAAAATACAATAACATGTTAAATCAAAAATAAGTCCTGCATTTGTTATTAATTCGAATCATTTGGATCTTAAGCCGATTTAAGCTCTTAATATTATTGATAAAAACTTCTTTGCATAGAAGGATGGTTGGTAACGGGGGAAGGATGTGACAGTAGAGGGTACGCGAAAAATATAAAGATTAATAAAAGGGTACGCGAAGGAATAAGGGTTGGGAATCCCTGATGTAACTGATGAAAAATATTTTCAAAATGAGCTGCTATGGAGTAGTAGGAGACAAATATCTTGACTTTTAACGAATTTTCAGTTAAAAAGAAAAATATGCTCCACAATTATACCATCGTAAACACCACAATTGAAATTTCTATCAAAGGAATTGCTACCGTGGATACTGACTGAAAGAAGGGAACAGTAGTCCTCTTTCAACAGGTTACAATCTATGGAATCTCAATGATCACATATAACACATACTGTCAAAATACTGACAACACAAGTTATAAAAATACCATTGATGTCATCGAATGATTTGGATTTTAACACAGCAACAGCCAACTGTGGCTATGGTATGCCAAATAAAGGTGGAAATAAATTCATTTGAGCGAATAGTGAGCAAGAAAACTTGGTAAAAGAATGGCAATATAAACCCATCCATCACAAAAAAGACAGAAATAGCACAATTAGCAAAATATTAAAGTATTTACAGAATTTCTACAATATAATTAAAATTTCAGAATGAAATCTTAGAACCCAAAACCGCTGATCGTGAGGAATACTGCCAAGATGCGAAATTATTAAAAATTCTAAGCGATGGATAAAAAACGTGGGCACTGTCGGGAAATATTTAACATGCCACGTGCATACTGCGAGAATGCTGGGATTGATTTTTGTCAGTAACAGATAAAGATGAGTGAATCTTGTATGACCAAATGTGAAGTTTTTTCAAATCCCGTGGATGAACAATTGCGAACGAACAAAGGAAGCCGACTTTGACCGAGAAGTTTTACACTGACGAACAAATGAAGTAATAGCACACAGTAAATGAAGCAGACAGGCTGCTTTCGCTCCCATTTCGGTAGAAGGTCATCCCATCAATCTTTGGAAGTGCTGGATGTAAGTCCTTCAATCACATTTAAAATAAGGAAAACAGTTAAATCAGTCAAATGATAAATACAGTGGACGCCGTTTGTAGTGATCACTTTGGGTCCAAGTCAAGGTAGTCACTATATTCAAATGATGAATACATCCAAATGCCTTCAAAATAATGCAGATCTTTAGGTATACTGTTCAGCAACGGATTCCGAGACTACCACTTTTGGACGATTTTACACCGGAAAGGGGTGTCAGGCAATGAGTCATATGAGCGCATTTCCGGAGTTTGCTAGATCACCTCAGTAAAATGTAAATATCACCCTTCCATTCTTCAATTTCCCCCTATTTTGACGAAAATAACTCCGCCCGGCGCATGCGCAAAACCGCGGAGGGTTTCCGAATCCGTTGCTATGCAATACGAGGATAACACACGTAACATTATTGATCAGTATTCATTCGTTTTAATTAGGAAAAGAAAATCGATACAATGGGCAGAATTGAAAAAATTCATACACATTTAATTTTTTAAACTTTCTAAAAAAGTTATCGAGATTAAACTTTTTTAAACGAGAGTAAACGAGTTTTCAAGCATTCATTGGATAAAAAGTTCATCTTGTTCATCAAAAATTGTATCGATTGCCTTCAGCATGGCATTGGTACAAAGATCTTGCAATGTTCTCTCAGCTGGCCCTTCTTCATCGTCAGTATCCTCATCTTCTGTGGAGTCATTTCATCGAAACTTGTCACTACAAGGGAAATGTTCATCACTACAACCGGCGGATTTTCTACGTGTTTAGATACAGGAGATCCGCTTTACGATATTTTGATCAGTACAACCGCGATCACTACAGACGGCGACTACTGTATATGGAATGAATAAAATTAAAATTAAGGAAAGCTGAAAGCTGTGTAGTGTAACTTGAATGTTTACCTCGAAAACTGAGGTATCTATAAAAAAAACATGCAAGTTTGCAGCTAAATAGGAAAATTTAACAATCGCAATACAAAAACATCCAAATGAAACAATAAGGATCCAGAAAGTCCATAAACATCTTCTTTGCTTAATTTTTAAACATTTTAGCTCCATTTCCGAAAATAGCTCCTCGAAACTGTTAACAAAGAAATATATGAAATATAAAAGACTAGTAATAAAGGTAAAAAACAAATCATCATCAATGCATGTACTTAATTCTGATAATGTAGCAGTTCAAATAGGATATCAAAATGTAATCTGTACCTATTTTGAAGGTGATAAATGCCTATTTATACTAAATAAAGATTAACAATAATAGATAGCAAATGTTCCTGAAAAAAGGATAAACTGGCATGCCCTCTTAGCAAAGAAGGACATTAAAAAAAACACGTTAATGTTCTAGTTACTGTAGCAAGGCAATTGTTTTGCATTTACATACAAGAGGTTCAGAAACTTAAGTCATTTAAAATGAGCAAACAAAAATCTTCAACTATTCCAAGGTTGATACCCAACTTGTTAATTAATGGGAACATCAAATGATAAACGTCTGGATTATTCCGAATAAGGAGATTAAAGTTATTTCGCAGCGATAGACACAGCGCGTACACGAACAAAAATACTTTAAAACGTCACTGGAAAAGATAAGAAGGAACTTGACGAATACTTATCGAATTGAAGCCACGTCGCAGCGCAGAAAATTAAATTGAGTCAAATTTAATTCCATCAAATTGGCCTTGATTTTTTTACGCCGAATTGTACTTCCAGAATTAAACGCGGAGGTCAAACAACGAGACTGACCGTTTCGTCTCGTTATTGCTTCACAAGTGCCGAAATCGCAAATGCATATCACTCTAGTTTTATTTTTCAGAAAATCTACTTTTCAAATTCATTTCATTCTCACTGAGATAAACGTGTTAACAGCTCTGAAGCAATGCTGCAGTAAGCAAAGCGTACTGAATTAGAAAGATAACACAAGTCATACAAAAGTCAGCTAAAACAAGTTTAGTTTATATTAGCGTCCCATTCAGGAGCAACAAGAGGGCCATTTTGGGACGGAACTCAAAATTTTGGACCAGTCCGAGATCAGATGCCCTCAGACAAGTGAGATCAGTGTTGTTAGAAGAAATGTAGGTTAAATATTATTGAAAAACACTGAAATGCATTGAGAATGAAATGCCTCGAATACTGGCGCAATGCTTTTCTTGAGACAGGGCCGAACGAACACTCCATTAGACCGTGCCCATGCACGAAGTAAAAAGATTTAGGGGCGCAAAATTGTCAAAACAAAATGAGAAAAAAAATCGCAACGATATTTCCGAATTAATTAGAAAAGTTTCTGAAAAAATTCTAAAAACACTAAAACAATCTAATTTTATGTACTAATGAGCACAAAACTTTCAAGGCACTACTCCAGTAATCTATATATAAAAGGAAATGTCAGTGTGAATTTTGCTCTAAACTTGAGCATTGCTCTAAGAATTTTACTAACTCTTCCAATAAGTGTTGCATCCGGATACAGGATAATAAATAATCAAGAACTATTTGTGAACAAGATCTCAAACAAGATTGTCAGACCTCACTATATTAGGAATTGAGTATGAACTGAGTTGCTGTTTAGATGATTCTGAATTAGAGAATTCTCTGAACTAAAAAGTTAGTAAAAAAAATTCGTCTGATTTATACTCCAGTAAACTATTTTTTTAAAAGAAGTATTTTCAGTGAATAATTATTATAAGTATTTTTGTCAATTACTGAGTTACACCGTTGTTTATTGGACGTTCGCTAAAAAATGTGAAAAAAAGACCATATACCTTTTTTTAGAATGCTTACATTGTAGTTTCATAGGGGCGTAATTTTTTACTTTTGCACGGAAGGGTTCAATGGCTAAATCCGACCCTGCATGATATCTCAATTAGAAAGCATTGATAAAGAAGTAACTTACAAATGGGTCGTCATTCTCATGAAAAAGGTACAAATAGCTAAAAAAAAAATTTTACAAAAGTGTGTAAAAAATCTTAAAAATGACATGGATGTTTCCATTAAAGCTTAATAAATAACCATTAAATTAGTGGTCAAGTTTTCTATTTTATTTTTTATTGCTTTTTTTTTCTTTTTTTTACAATTTTTCACCTGTCTACGAAGGAGTCATGATAGTCAACGGAACTTTTACATTTTAAACGAAAGCATAATTTACTAATTACTGGGAAGATTTGGTAAAGGTTTATTTCTTATAATTAAACATTAAAATTAGTTATTAAAAACCAGTGCAAAAAAACTTAACATTTTAAAATAAATAGCACTTTTTAAATAATGGCACTGACTGTGCATTAGTTAATATTTACAAACAATTTGAAATAAATGAAAGTCAACAATTTGCATGAAAGTAATCAATTATTTACTAGATAAAGGAATGCCATTTATTTATAAACAATCTAGTAAGTCTCGTATTAAGTTTTTTCTACTCTCTTCTGAATTTGAGCATCTGACTTCTTTGTCTTTTTATGTTTTGATATTCCCATTTTTTCTAAAAATAAATTTAACTAATAAAATGTTTTTTATGCATTATTGAAGCTTTAATATTATAAATACTCTATATGAATTTTTTACCTTATTTCTTTTCGAGAATATAATTTCAATTTCATAAAAAATATCTACCAAAGAACTTTTAATTGATATTACTTTAATTTATCTAACTGTATCATGATTTTTTAGATTTTGTCTCTTTCATTGACAATGCCATCCTCTCTGTGGACATGCTGTGCCCACGGAGGAGACAAAAACTAAGTTTTGAATTTTTAAGTGCTTTGGTTTTTACGTAGCTAAAGTGGTACACTTATTTTTATTAAATCCGATACTAAACCTATCAAAATTGTGTTTTAATCATAAATTAGATTTTTCTTAAGTTATTTATGATGTCCACGGAGTGGACGATTAGAACTTTACCAAGCTCTAAATGGAACCAATAAATTGGAATATATTCAATAAATTCGAAATAGAACGAAATTCTTCCTTAAAGAACAAATTGTCTGCCTCTCTTATAAACGCTTTCGTGATGATTTGACATGAGCTGCCATTTATGATATTTTTAAGGTTATTTTCTTTGTCCACGGAAGAGACGTATTTGACTGGGGGCAACGTGTAAAAAATTAATTACTATGTACAAATTATTTTAAAAAATGTTATGTTAGACCTTAATTAGAGACTTTAAAGTAGTTATTAATGGAAAAAATTTATAAAAAAATTGTTTGGGTTTCAGTAAATATTATTTTGAATTTCATGTGTAGGTATGTCCACGGAGGGGACATTTGTCTTATATTCATTGAAAAATGAGAGTTAAATAGTAAAACTATTTTAGTAGAAACATATTGAATAGCTTTCTTAAAACTTAAATTATATATAGGAACAAAAATATTAGGTCATTTGTTACATTTTCTAATTTTTATCACCCATGATTGTAAAAAGCACCTTTTCGTGAAAATGACCAAAATATTTTTTTAAAAAAACATATCTTTTTTGTCTTAATAAATATACGAGCTTTAAAAAGAATTTATAAATTTTTTGCAGCCCAAATTATTATTTGTTAGTAAAAAAATTAAATTAGTAATTAATTAGAATTAATAAGAAAGGCATGAACTTGGTTTTGTATAACTTAGTTTCCTTTACGTATTTTAAATAAAAGTTTTTTAATGGCACTTTTATTATTATTTTTTCTATATAACATTTGTATTTCTGAAGAGCGCATGTTTTTTAAAAGCCTTATCATGGTCTTCTTTCCATACTTTGCTTAAATAGCATTTGCCATTCTATAGAATGCCTAGGGAAAGTATGTTAAAATAATTATCATATTTCACACTTTTCCTAAAAATATCCAGATATTCTATAGAATGCCGTCGTTTCATACAATGCCGGTAACATATAATAGAACAGAAATAATAAGATTAATATACAGGCGTAAAATGAAAATTCAAAAGAACTCTTAAGACCATAGTGAACAGAAACTAAGCAATCAACAGAATGAAGGAACAGTAAACAACCAAAAAACCAAACCATAACAACCAAACATAATGCAAAAGGCCTACACAATAGCACCACTCTCTTCGTTTTATTAAAAACTTTCTCTTTCGAGCAGATGATAGTTAAGGACGAGTTTTTCGCAAACAAAATTTGATGTGCCGCACGATTCTAATTTGAAATCAATAACCCTCCATCCAAACAACAAATTACGTCAAAAAATGGGTCATAACAAAGAGATCGAAACCTTTAGTGAGAAGTTCATGGTAAAGAAGAGAAAAAAAAAACACCCTTAACTCATCATTTGCGTCAGAACTATTAGGAGCGAAAGCCTGCCTGTAAACATTTGCAGGAAGAATGCGGGTCATTTTCTTATTCAGCGTCGCAGCGTCAATTACCCTCCGTTCGTCCCTGAGAAAGGCAGACGAAAAAACATCCCACATTCCATCTTATGACATAACGCCATTTTTTATTGCTATTAAAGATGGTATGTTGAAGGTGGCGTGTTGCACACACTCTGCTACCATATATTAAGGGTTATTATTGGCTTGCCGTAGCTCTTTACCTCCGGGGATAATTTTAGAATGCTACCAGAAAGGAAGATATATACATTTAATATGAGCAAAGGTTTATGAATTTTTTTTTTGGTTCAAGGGGTGCATAATAGGGTTGGGAAAAACTTTTTTTTGTTTCGGTTAACCGGCTTTTTTGGTTATTTTTTGTCCCGGTTATAAACGGTTATTTATATTAAATCCAACAACCGGGTAAAAAACCGGCAAAATCAGGTTTTTTTTTTGGTTTATGGGGTGCATACTACTTTTTCGGTTATTTTTTGTCCCGGTTATTTATATTAAATCCAATAACCGGGTAAAAAACCCGGCAAAACCAGTTATCAAAAGATAGGCTCGATTTTTAGGTTCGAGTTATGAAGTTTTGAATTTCATCATCTTAGGCCAATCAACGGCCACCCCTTCCTCGAGGCGGACATTGAAATGGTCTATAATAGTCATAATCGAGCTTCCATAACTCGATTAGTTTTGGTCGCAGAAGAGTGCAACATTTTGTTTAAAATTTTGGTTTGCCAAAAATATTTTAATGAATATGGTTAATAGGACCGGAGGAATGTATAACAATTTAGACTTATTTTTTATTATTATACATATATACGCAAACAACACAAAATACGATTATTTACGTCTGATATACTCTAACTTCTTTTATTTGTCTACAATACTTACTTACTGTATTAATTACTCATTTATTATTATTACTTATTATATTACTTACTTATTTATAATCATCACTTATTATATTAATTACTTATTTGTTGTTATTACGTATTGTACTAATACTTACTTGTTGTATGTTATTATTAATAAAAAACTGTGTACTAACATTCCTTTTTTAAAAAATCCGAAAACCGGTTGTTTCAAAAACCGGTTATTTTGAGCGGTTTTCACCGCCAGGTAAAACCGGAGATGAAAAAAAAAAGTTGTTTTTGCAATAACCGCAATCCCTAGTGCATAAATCTGAACTGAAAGTAGGGATTTTAAACAGGCACCAATTTCAATCCGGTCGGATCCGGCCGGATTTCCATCGATCCGACCGTATTGGACACATCAAAACTATTTTGCCTTTTCATTGCAAAATCAACTGTATAAAAGATGATAAAGTGAGTGTATTACAAAGTTTATAAAAAAAGGGTTAATTTCTTATGAAATCAACTTTTTTTACAATGTTATAATTAATCAACATTTACGTATGGATCAACAATAAAAATTTAGTACAGTGTAACTAGTTAAATTGTAATTGTTATATTAGTTTAATAATAATTAGATAATGACGGGCGGTTAAGTTCAGTCTCACTTACTAGATTTCACAAATGACATCAATGATAACTTGTAACTTATATTATGTAAGTAACTTATATTAAATCTAACTAAATCAAGCTTATCACAATAATTAGGGATTTTAGACACGCCAAGCAGTCTCGTTCTTATAATTATGACAGTCATCATGAATCTGTTTAACCAATGGCACAATTATACAATAATGAGTTTAAAACTTCTTCGTATTTTTTTAATATACTTACTTTAAATTATTATTTTAAGTAAAACAATTTCAAAAAACTCACTTTGGTTTTGAAAAAATTATCGTAGGAAACAAATAGTGTTAATTGTGTCATCTAATTGTGAGACTTCTTACAGAACTACAAATATAACTAGCGGCCTAGAAAGCCCTTTCTGCTTCTACACTTGTCGGTATTATTGTCAACAAATTCTCATGAATAGAAGACAAGTATTTTCCTCTAACTCCTTCACTGTCACATGCAGTCATTTCCTTTCTTAATGTTTTCTCATAATCTTTCTCTCTTTTTTTTTTTTTGGGTATTTATGCTCTAGGTTTTCATATCTTGCTGGATTTGCATTTATAATTCTTTCTGTAATGTCAAATCACTTTTCAATGACGATGAATCTCAGTTATTTTCTACTATATTATCTACGTTTTCTTTAAAGCTATCATCTTGAACAACTCTTTCTAAGAAATTTTTCATTTCTAGTCTTGCAACTTTTTTTTCGGCATAGTAAATGTATCATCTTTTTTTTATTCTGTAAGTATATTAATATTCCTGTTTTCATTTTGGATGGGTTTCAAAAGTGGCATGTTTGTTTTAGAACTTTTAGACTAGTACCTGCAATGCAACACAAAATAGGTACATAGTTACAATTTAAAACGTTATTTCGGTCACTATGTAAGAACAAAGTCGTATTATAAAGAAAAATCAGAAATATGGATCGTTACTCAATTCATTTCTAAGTCTAATTATCTACTTAAATCATTCTCGTACTCGTAAATGCAACATAAACATAATTCATCAATCAATTGAACGATAAGAATGTCTATATGTGAAGCGGGTGAGTCAGCGTCGAACGACTCGTACACACCACGCATTTAAGTACCTACTCTTTCAACAACGCGAGTATTTTTTCAAGAAATCGGCTTCATGTATTTTTTTTAATTTACCGGATCCGGCAAACTGGTGCCGGATCCGGTAGACGTCTAGTGATGCCGGATTACCGGATCCGGTTTTCCGGATTGCAATCCCTAACTGAAAGCCATCAGCATGCGGTTCTGGAAGAAACCGAGTAGTTCGCCGATTTCAAGTCATGTCGCATCAAAGTAATGACACCACCTTCACGATATGAACTATATGGTTCTCGTGCATCTGAATGGTTTTTATTAGTTTCAAAATACAATAAAAATATGATTTAAAGATGTCAGACTTTTTGTCCATTAACGGTCGAAAAATTTATCATAAAATAAATGCTAAACCCGGTAACGCCAACGCAGTCTACTATTTACGCTTCCGTGTTTTTTCCTCTCTTAAGCAGGATGTCTCTTCCAAAATGGAAATTTTGGAACACGTGAAGAAACCAGCGGGAGTGGTCTCCCCTAAACTTTCTCGTATACTCCTAACACATGTAGAGAAAACTAGAATAATAAAAGACGTCAAATAAACTTCCGTCGCAAGTAAACCAAAGTTGGAACCACGCGTGGTTTGAAGGATCAAAACAAATTCAAATCCTCTGCTCATTCTTTTGCGCAACAGGACCTGGCGAGACTCCCTAAATGTTTGCTTCCTTACAAAATCACTCCAGAATTTGTTTTTGGCAAACTGCCAAGTTTCGGAGCGTCCCTTCCTTGCACAGGCATTGCCACTAGTAGGCATGCGCAGGGAGTTAGTTTCAAAACTGAACAAGTATGCGATTATACAGACCGACAGACAGTCAACCCTTTGACGGATTTGGCCCAAAATTTTATACGTACCTACATTCATGACGATAAAACTGTGTATAAAATTTTATCCATCTGGCCTTTCAAGTTTTTGAGTTATAGCGTTCGCATGACCCCGAACATACAGACAGACAGACTTCCCGTAGACGGATTTTGTCCAAAATTTGATAGAAACCTACAAATTATGTTTAAAGACCACATACCAAATTTCATCCCCGTAGCTCTAATAGTTTTCGAGTTATCGTGTTCACAGACACACACACAGACACACACACAGACAGACATAATTCCAAAATTGTGTTTTTCGGACTCGGTGAGGTCTAAAACGTGGAGATTCGTCAAAATCTCGAGTTCGAATTTTTTGACGATTGCAATACTTTCTCTTTGTATACTTCGTATACGAGAAAGTAAAAAACAATCGTCAAGGTCGAAAGCCTATTGAAAATAGCACAGCGGCTGGGAAAAGTCGGATTTCCAACCAAACAAAATTCTAAAAGTTCGTGCGCCGAATCTTTGACCTAACCTTTTGCGAGGGTAGTCGGCACTTCAAACGATTTGACCAGATCGAGACCCAGCTACGAGGGTAGCAAATCTGAAATCTGTGGAGTGGGGGAAGGAACAGGTGGATCGAAGAGCAGCTGTAGAGGAGAAAGAAGATCGCTCTCCCCTACTGCTAGAGCACTTTGGAGCTTCAGATGAATGACACGCCTGATTTTTTGACTTGCATGGCTGGGAAAAAAACAGTGTTGGGGGCAAATGGATGGAATGGAGAACAGATGAAGTGCAGGCTTTAGAAGCATAAATATTCTGCTTTTTAATCAAATTACACAATTTCTTCTGACAACTATTAGTAAGCCATTAGCCTAGTAACTAAGGGATGTATTTTCATTGGTTAGATTCTTTGCATTATATTTAACTAATTTGCAACGTAATTAACTGTTAGGGATGGAAACGCACATTATACTAAAATCTCTACAGTTCATTAACCCTATAAACACTATCCCGCCTTAAACCGCCTCATTCGACACGGGCCGGACTCGGGCGGTTTCGGCCGCCTGGGAGAATTAGTTCCTTTCTTTGTTGACAATTGATCGTGCAACCGAGGGTGTCGTCCTCCTGGAATTTCTGTAGAGAAAGGGAGGATCTCATTCTGATTTCATGAATGAAAATCTACTCCAGTTTTTGAGGTACTTGAATTCTCACTCTAGCCGGGTTCAAAAAGTTAAACCCTTGCACTCCAAAAGATGCGTAATTATACACGCGTGGGTGTAAGGATTTATTTAGCGCTTTAGGAAGATGAAAAATATTGTTATTAATTTGTTTCAATTCCTAAAAATTAATCTGTCTGTTTTTGCTATTATGTGGTTTTTATAATAAGCGCTATCCAACAAGAACGTGTAAAAGATGCATCATTCAGAATGTCGATATCAGACTGTAGTAAATCTTTGCATGCACGGTAAGCCGACATATGATTAAATGGCTTTGTTATTTTTAACATTGGATGATGTAAGTGAAAAAAGGTTATCAAGGCATTGATTTCGTTTAGGTTTCGTTTTAAAATATCTGTTTTCCAAGATATGACTGCATTACAACTTAAATACATTATTCAAAGAATTTAGTTAACCTCTGAAAACTAGAAGTTAAAATACAGTTGTTCTTCCTTTCCTTCAGTTTTATATTTCTATTAATCTATTTTAGATCACACTACTTCATCCATTCTAAAATTCTTCAATATTAATAATACAAATACACATTAATAATTTCAGTACCAATAAAATATACGTCCTGGATTGACAGCTGTTCATTTTGTTATTCAAAAACAAGGTAAAGAAAGGAAGACATAGCTTTCAGGAAATAAATCCGATAAACACAAAAGCATGATTTTTTTTTTTGCATTTGTTGATGCTATACATAAGAATAAATAAAAAAGATTGCATGTAATAATAATTCCCGAACTATGAGTCACTGAATTATATTTAATATTCAAGGTTCGTAACCAACTTAAAATGAGATGCAAATCAAGCATATTCCTAAAGGGCAATATGCATTTTCATATCGGACTACTACTACACAAAACATGCCTTAATTCATAAAACAAAGTATAAAACACCTGTTAAAGTGCTTAAGTTTTTTTCCTATCATTTAATCTACTCAATAACATGCATTTACTATTTTTGAATGAATTAACTGTCCATAACTTAATTGGGAAGAACATTCAATTTCGCGTCAAACCAAAGCCACGGCGAAGCGAAAGGCCTTACCAACACTCATCAAACTCCCTCGTGACATGCATGCATATTCAAAGCAGATAAACGACACACGAATATAATTACCTTTTCAAAATAAAAAGCCAGTAAATGGACGGGTTGCGATACGAACGCCTTATTCGATTTCCGAGCAAGGCGGGTCCATTTACTTAGCCATTCACGTCCGAAACGGTAACGTGATTACTTAAAATAATGCACAGGATCGGTCTGTCATGTAAGCGTGTTAATGGACATTATCGTGGCGTGTCTTCTCGCAAAATAAACGATAATGGATTTCGGAACGGAAGATGTTACTTTATTAATAAGTAACACGTGGGCCAGCCACTGACAAGTGCACGGTTGTTAATGATGTTTAATTCGAGGTGTATCAGCGGCGAGAAAAAAGTGAATTAATCAAGCCGGGAGAATGAACGCCTACATGGAGATTGAGGAGGAAATGGCCAAAAGTCGATAAAATCTTTTTCTGGTGATGGTTAAGTTGGCGATAAATGAATGGATTAGTAGAATGAGTCAATGCCGTGGCCGACAGTACTGTGTTTTTTGGTTGGGTTGGTTCAACTTCATGGCACAAGAGTCAATTCTGGTTGAGATGGGCAGATGCTGACCATATCTTTTTTAAAAAAAAACCGCCAACGCAGGTGCATTAAACCTTGCCGGATGTTTTTCAATGCTGTAAATGTATCAATCTTTCCTCAGAGCAATTATTAATTTCTGTATCTTTGGAGCTGCACAATCGTACATATTTAGTCATACTGGGTCCTAGAATCAAAATTCTAAATAAACTACAACAGTACAGAGGTAAATATAACTCTACATTGCTGCTTTGTTATATTAAAAATCGTTCATTGGGGAAAAAAGAAAGAGGGAGGGAGATGAAAATAGAACTGTAAAGAGTTGCTATAAGACGGGCATAAACACTCTTTCTGTAAATTGCGTGATATAAAAATCGTTACACACGGAATGCAACGGCTGACAGAATCAAACCAGACGTAGACAAAACAGACGAATCAAGCCTCAAACATTAACATGCTACGATGTTTCAGACTACACTGTTATTACTAATATAATAGCCCAGATCTGTCTCTCACTGATCCGGTTACGCTCTGACGTCATCAACAATAAAATTCGCGCCATAGCACTGCGAGACGTTGAACAGCATTATTTCATTGTTGGAGCACCTGAATTTCAATAATTTTAAAAAGTTATTGTCGTTCTAATTTCAAATTTAATAGCTCTAAAATAGTGAAATAAAATTTGCTATCCATTGATATAAAATTTATCTCGCTATGATCAATAGTTCCCGAGAAATTTTAAATTATATTAAGCATATATTTCAAATTAATTTCCGTTTTTTAATAAAAAGTAGTAAATCACGTCAGTGGTATATCATGCGCGTGATATAGTTTGGACGCCACGATGCATCTGATTATTTATTGCAATCGTGATGACTAAAATTTACACAAAGACATCTTAAGTACAAGGAAAATTGTTAAACAGCGAAAAATGCTTCACACTGAATGTTGTTTACCAAGAAGTTTTTTGAATAAAGAAATAAATAAAAAATTCATAAAACATTTATTGTATTTATTTTCAATCAATGTTAAACATTTCTCTCACGTATGTATCTATTTAAACACATCAAATTTGACGAGAAATCTAAATCTCTCGAATGAAGAGCCAATTTGCACTAGTCATACCATGACGGGTGGTTTTCTAGTTTAATAATTTCCTGTAATTTAAAGCAATAATAAGAAAAATTACCAAATTTTAAGAGAATGACTATAATTCCCAAATATTTTTAATGGTTCATTATCATTGTTACCCTTTCAGCAGAAGCATTTGAAACGTTTTTGACCCTAGTAAAAGCTACAAAAAATGCAAAGTGAAAAATGTTTTAAATGAGGTGATCTGAAGATTCGAAGAGAAAGCTTCTTGAGTCCTTTTCTTCTTTTGGCCGAGGCTCAAAGTCGCATGGCCCGATTCCAAAACTTTATTGTCCAGTTTCAAATTGAAAGGTTAATCACAAATATAATCAGCCAAGACGAACAAACTCTGTATCGTTTAGAAACACCAGATGCAATTCCAAATATTCTTTTTTGAAATTTAAAATACATAATCATAAAATTTAAATACATTAATATTAAATTTTCTGAGAAAAATAAGGCAGAATGATAATAAGGCATTAATACTAAAGGGATGCTACGACACAAGTCATGCTGGACTAGAATTAAATTGCTTTTGAAGTGAAAATGCTGTCCTGTTCTAATTTTACATGCTGAACATTAAGTTTAAGTGATATTCGGTGTTACTTATAGTGGGAGTCCATAAAGTTCGCATGCAGTTTAGAACATCTGTAACTTTGTAAGAATGTAAGATAGAAAGAATCTGTAAAAAAGGCTAGAAAGTTTGATATATCTAGGATTTTCCCCCCTCCCTTAAAAAATCTCATTTGTAAAATTTTGCTTAAAATTTACACTGCTTACAAAAATTAGGGGATACTAGAAAATGAATAAAAAAAGAAGCATTTGATAGTTTTATTATTAATCAAGAAAATCACAATAGCAAAGGACGAGATGTAACCCTGGCAAGTGTAGTAATAATGACGGACGAGATTAAAGTGAACAAGATAAAGCGGATTGCAACGTCAAGTCAAAGTAATCAACTATTGTAGACATATTAAGCATTAAAATTTTTAATTGCAGAAATCAAATTTATTTTTTCAATATACTCGTTTCTATTTAGTTTACGAAATAGTTATAGCAAAATAAAGGTTCCACTTGCATGTTGTACATTATATACAAGAAAATACAGAAACAGTACACACAGTATTCAAAACATTAAGTTCACGAAAAACTATGTTTATTTCAAACAACTGTGGTACTAAAAAACACAGTCAGTTTATAGTAATTTGAAAGTCGTCTGAACCACATAAAATATTTCTGGAAACTTTCCTAGTCATCAAAAAGAGTAAAAAGTTAATCAAGTAGCGCAAAATAAAATACACAATTTAAGGGGTCTATTTCCTCCTTTCCTTCAAACATAAAAACTGGCGGATTCCTACGGTCCAGACAGACTCCTACATATTTTCTTTCCCATTCTAATTTCAGACGCGAGTTTTATTTCTGTAAGGAAATAAAGTTCTTCGAGTCAAAATATCTTGGATATCAACAAATTCTTTATTCCCGTCGCATAAAAATCTGGATAACAAAACGTGCTAAGAATTCTGCCCAAGTCTTAAAGGTATTCGATAAAACAGACGTGGGTTAGGAATTTCCGCTCCAAGTGAAGATACAAAGATACGGTTTTGCTTCGATATTTCGATTTGATATTTCTAAGAAAAACTATAAAAAAGAATAGGCAGGCGTGACTCCAACAGGGTATGGATCACAAAGGCGGTACCCACCTTTTGGTTCCTGGCATCCTGTGAAAATCTGATTAGCAAACACGATAACAAATCTTTCTATATAGAAATCTTTGTTCAGATCGTGAAATAAAATCTTGGTATGAGTTAACGTATAAATTCTGCTAGACTTGCGATACTGTAACTAAAATTTCTCTCTCTCCAATGGCAATATAGGAATTCTCTAGGAATAATGTTAAAAAATAATAATATTGAAGAAAGAAATAGTAGCCTGACAAAAATTATATAAATTAAAATTAAACAGGGTGCATCAAAAAACACCGTCATGGTTTCGAAGTATTTTGACACAGTGAAATATTACAATACAAGAGTAGTATTCTTATTACCACTTAAAAATAGAAATATGAAAAAGTTTAAATTATAGAACGAGCTAACGAGGCCTATATCGCGGGAATCTTAGGGCCATAAAACGTGCTATATTTGTCTACTAGCAGACCCGCAAGTTTCTTTTTGGTTAACCTTCAAAAAACTGATTGGCAGCTTCTCATAATTTTATTTATTAAGAATGGAAAAATTCAACTTCAAGTTTTAAAAAACACGAATTTTAAAATGTAAATTAAAAATAAAATATTTTAATCTCTGATATAATAAGGTTGTGTCTAGTCTACAAGGAGAGGAAATTTCATTAAAGCTAATAAAAATGACTGCTTCATAAATGAAACATAATACTCGAAATTACACAATACGCTTTGAAACTGAAAAGCATAGCCCATGTAATTTCCTGGCATTGGTTTTTCGTGCCATAAAAGCTTCAGTTACTTCGACATAAACAATTTTCACCGAAGACAGCGGTTCCCCCGTGGAAAATTCCCGAGAGATATCAAGAGAGCGAGAAAGTCCATTTCATTGCCCATAAAGCAAAGAAATACAGAAATGTAATTCAGTAGACATCCACAAATATCTAGAAAAACTCACATTACAGCCACAACTCACATCCCCATTGTCCCGAAAGACCGACCAATCCCACACTTTCTACATCCCTCTTCCACCTTCTCCAGTCTCAAGTCCAGAATAGGGGATCTGGTACTCTCCTAGAATGTTATCAAGACCGTCAATCACTTTCTGTAGCTGCAGTATTAAAATCTTCAGTCGCAGTGACAGAAAACTTGATTCGTTTAATTTATTTTTTATTATAGGGAGCACTTACTGGAAACAAGATATAAAATCGCATTCATTACGCATTGTCGCATTCACCTGTGATGGAATAAAACGTAACCCAGTATAATGGGACACCGATTTAAGACCTCTAATATTAGACCAACCGTTGAGCAATATGGGCTTTATTATTATAATTTCATTTTTAATCAAATTCTATATTGAAAATAAATAACTTAAGAGAACTTGAGAGAGTGAGTTATTGTTTCATGGCCAGAAGGGCCATGTTGAGCCAATCGATGAGTAATGACAGAACTTTAGAAGTCAAAATCAAGAAAAACATTTAGTTGATTCTGCTAATATTCTGCATATAAAACAATTTCAAATTTAAAACTCTACAGAAGTAATGATTATATAGATTGATTGATTAACCCTTTGAGTACTGAATTATTTGAAGATTTTTATGCCCATGGGACGGATTTAATTTGTCTCTATATGGATTAATATGTAAAAGTAATACATTTTATTTGGAATATACTTATATTGATGATATAAATATATTTTTGAAACAGCATTTTAGTTACAAAATATAAATATTTATATAGAACAAGAACCAACTTAAAGTCTAATAATTTTGTACCGTGTGGTATTTTTCAAAACATGTCGGTAAATGCAAAGGTACCTGGCATTGTTTGCATTGCCAAGTGGTTTCTTTTCTTATTTTATGTTTATAACATACGCGACACCGTTCTGTAGGGTGTTTCTTTAATTCTGTTGCCGGAATATTCTTCGGAAAATGTGCCCAATTTTTCGCTTGCAAACGATGTGGCGCATCGCTACTTGTAGGACGACCACGGATATTATAATTTGGCAGGACCACTTGCGCCAATAATTCTTCTCAAATTCAGATGACGAGTCAGACTCGTCCACCGTAACTTCGCCCAAGTAAGCAGATGACGAGTCTCACTCGTCAAATGTACCCAAAGGGTTAAATAGATTAGCGCCCCGTTTCGAAACTAAATGAGAGTTACTTGGGGACAAACCTCGTAATTTTGATCAGGGTCTGGTAACCAAGACGACATTTGAAGCGACAACCACACCCTCCCCCTTGCTTCCAACTTCCAGATCACACTAGCTGAAGAAGGTTTTATCATCATGGATTTAACGCATGCCAGTCCCGAGTGCAAGGTGAATATTAGGTACAATTCAGTCTCGAACCCGCACTCCCGATTCCGAAACCAAGACTGTCACTAGACTACCGTAGCTCACATTAATATGAAGCACAAAAGCAAAACTGGACGGTCTTCTGTAAAAATATTTAATAAATGTTGTTGGCTCATGCGTGCCACTTGCAACTGGAATGGGATGTTGCGCATGCGCCTAACCGGTAAGTGATGCTCATGGATTTGGCAGAAATGAGTTAAGCTGTGATTCATAAATGACGTAGGTAAAAGAACTCTCAATTGAAACCCACAATAAAGTATTAAAAATGATAAAAAAAGTATTCCGTGCACTGTAAATACTGTAAAAAGTGTGTTGTGTAGTGTTTGTGTGTTATGAAATAAAAATATAAAAAGAATCAGTGCCGGATGGTCCGTCAACTAATTACAAAACAAAAATAATAAACAAATGTCATTGCAAAAAATTAGACGCAGATAAAATGTAGAGATTTATAAATATTACCATAAAAATTAAAGCATCGATTATACAAAAGAAGTAAATTATAAAATTTTTAAAAGAAATAAATAAAATTAAAACATAAAACACTGCGAGAATAATATCAGAAGTAAAGCTATTTACTTTTATATATTTGTTTATATAAAGTAAAGCTATTTACTTATAAACAAATGAACAGAGCAGTGAAAGCACATGAAACTCAACTCCCTCAATATTGAATAGAAAAATAATAATAAAATCTAGCGAAATATATTGATTCGTTTCGAAAGTTTTCACTCTGTATTACTTTTTTTTCATTTAATTTAAGATATTTTATTCAAACCAAGAATCATCGAAATTAAGAAAAGGATCATTTTATAATTATATAGCATTAAATTCGAACTGAATCGTAAAATTTGCTCTCTTAATTCAATTTCCAATTACTCAAACTATTATATTAAAACTGATTCTGATACTTTTCAAAGAGAAAAGAGACGACAAAAACTGGAGAAACATAAATGGCGAAATCCGATTCTTAAATTAAGATTTCCCTTTGAAGTTTTTATCTCCGCTAAAAATACTCCCAGATAAACGCAATATTTCTTTTTACGCCTGAGAAAATTAACTTCAAATTCGAGCCACTACTCCTCGCATGCATTCGTGTGACATTCCAAATCTAATTATTTCGCTGTGCTGAATAAAGTAAATTACTATAATTCTGAAGACATTCGGGAATCGGTCGAAATAGCAGAATGGGAAGATAAGCATTTATGGAGTTAAAAATGATGAAAGGATACTCAAAGAAATGATTTAATAAGACGTGATGAGTTGTTCCTTGATTTTCATTTGAATAAGATTTCATTTCCATATTCAAAAGATATTTAAATTCCATTTTTACAAAAATTTATTCATTTATATGTTCCGCAAAAGATTAAAAAATAGGAGTATTCTATCTTTAATAACGTATAACCCACACCTGGTAAGTATAAAACTTTAATTAAATGCGTTATTTCTAATATTATATATATCATGTTTTCGAGATTCAATATCGTCTGCATTTATTTCCGTAAAGAATCTGTTATTAAGTACTTTAAACAATAACTGCATTATTTAAATAAGATTAAAAGATTTATTTATTTTGCTTTTAATTGCTGTTGCACTCCAGTGGACGCAGCAAAAACATAGGGAAGCACGATTCTTTAGATTCAAGAAGAAAATCAATGTAGAATTATGCTTATATTTTTTAAACCAGATTGTTATATTTTATGCTGGTAGGGTCAGATCGGCAATTTTAGACATTCCAGGTCAAAATTTTGCAATTCTTGATACGGAAATACGTGGATGTAATTTTTTTTTTTCCTACCACGCATGAATGACTTCAGAATATTTGTTTTATTATATGTTCGCATCAAAACGGTATAATCATGACATTTTTCATTTTACTAAAATAATTAATTTTATACAAATTTCCCGGCAAGGAACTTGGAAAAAAATTAAGCCCATGGAAGTAAGAAAATTTTGAAGGCGTCTAAAGTCAAAAACAAATCTATATCTTGGTAAAAAATTAGCCAACGTCCAAATTCGATTTTTTAAATTTTATCACCTGTAAATTCAAAAAAATGAGAGCAATAAAGCAGAGATGAGGCAGTGTATCCGTCTTTACTAGATTGATTTTTTATCCTAGTTTTAAATTTTTTTCGTACCCCGTTATAACTATTGGAAAAAAATTTTAATTACTGAACCGCTATTAAAAAAACTGCTAAATTTGTGGGCCAATATTGGTCTAAAATAACTACTAAATCAACTTTTACTCAACTAAAGCGAAATGGAGATGATTTTTTTTTCTTTTTGCCAAGGTACAGAAATATTTCCAGAATCGAAAGGCTCACAAATCAACTTGATGAATTCACACAATTACCAACCACTAAACGATAAAATTTAGTGCTATTGATTTTCAACTTAAAGAAGCTTGGGATTATATACCAAGTATTTACTACTATTTGCAGCAAAAATCTTCATCATATTCTTGAAACAATACTTGAAACATTTCGGTATAAAACATTTTGCATACACCACCCCCTGCATTCAACTAATGATTATATGAACTATAGATGATGTATCCCCTCGAATTCTAAATTTTGTAAAAATATATTTTACCATTAATTAAACAGCGATTAAGATCTGTAAAAAGCCAAATGCTTTCAAAACTTCATTTTATTTTATTAATGAATCAAACTAAAATATATTAAAAACACGTTAAAAAACGAATGAAAAACAAATTTGCAAGAAATTTTGTGAAATAATTTTTTATACTTTTTTGCATGAGTGTTGATCTGTAACAATAATTATTCACTCATATTAAATTAAACCCTTCTGCATGTCTGTCTTCTAATCACAATCTAATTTTCACATTTGAAATCTGCAATTAAGTCAAAGCGGGAACTAATTTTATAACACAAAAATCGCTCGAACACGAATTTAGTCTTTGCAGTAGTCTCTATGTTGTTACAAAGACTGAAATAACATTAAATGCCCCGAACAGGATGTGTTATATAACTATGAGGTTAAACAAATTCGTAGGTCAAGGGGTTAATTCGGTTAAACGGTGGTAAAAAAAACCCGATTGAACAGAAATTTCCAATCTTTCACATGCAGCATCTTTTTTTAATAATTTATTTAATTGTCGACTTATTTGCACTCTAAAACAGCCGTCCCACATACGTCAAATATATCGATACAACCGATCAGTTCCTATTATGATATCCTGAATTCAAAACGTCCCATTAAACAGGGTAGACCAACATATTATCGGCTTTCTGCGTTTACCTTTCTCACGTATCGACCTAAATCACTAAAATACCCACAAAACAATGTTAGTTCGATATTTTAGAACAAACAGAAAACCGGTCAATTTCATGCGAACCCCGCATTTTAAAAACACAATCCTAACAATTATTGAGATATCGAAGAAAGCAGTCAGTTCGCGTGTAGTAATTATAGCCAAACTGAAAAAGAGTTGATGAACAACAAATCAGATGGAGGAGACACGAACAAAGGTTAAATTATGTTTTACTTGGGAAGACTAATATTTATCTCGAATTATCTAGTTTTTCCACATTCCGATTCTCTCGCACAAAACTTGACGGTTGGCTTAAAGTTTGTCTAAATTGTCTTTTCTTCCTATTTTTGAGATAACAGAAAGCCGCCTTCGGTCACTGGATCTATTGTTAAACGATGGTTGTGGGTTATGAGGAGTCTAGTATCATGAAATAAAAATTTTGCCCAACTTTTGGAAAGAAATTTCAAAGCAATGCGCTTTCAATTTTTTCAAGTTGTGACCGTTTGGTATTCAGAAAAAAACTTTCACTCATCCAATATTCCACGGAAAATTCTATCGCTTCTGGAAATTTCTCTGTGAATAAATATGCTTCCGATTGCAAAGGATTAAAATTCATATAAAACAAAAGACTCAAAAGTATACTACATCGATTTTACTCTCTATCCCAAATGATTATTTGTTAGTAAGAAAATTAATATTGAAAAAAAGAAATACTTCATGTTTCAAATTATTAATTTCATCCAGAATAATTAAAATTATTCATTCATTATTCATCTGTATGCAGATGATGTTGCGGTCAAAGAACGTCAAGTGCAATATGAGTGCAAGTAATGACATCTGTTGATTATTAATTAAAAGCAGATTACTCCGGTGATGGCAACGGAATTACCAGGCCAGAAAGGGTTAGTAATATAAATCAACATATGGTCTCCACATGTCTGTTTCTAACTTCAAAGAAATGGTAATTACTTGAAGCTTATGTATAAGATCTTTTAGCACTGATAACATTTCCTACTTCTGCTCATAAACGATGGAAATTGCTACATGCCGATTTTGCAAAGACGGATTAAGCAAATTTATGTCCTATGCCTACAAATAATATTTAGTACCCAAACAAAACTTAAAACAATGGTTTACCAACTGACACCAATCCTCTTAATTTTTATTATATTTTGAAGGAAAAAAATTTTGAACCGGTATAGTCCGGTTCAAACTGACAAAGTCCGTCCCAAAATAATACTCGCATCGCTTCCAAACAGGACGTTAATATAATTAAACTCATCCTACAGTTTAAGAATCCCTGCTTAAAATATTCAGTAAAAAAAATTTTAAAAGATGCAAGTTTATCTTGCGTTTCGCTGGTCACATAAACAAGACTTCTAATCCTATACAAATTGCAGTTAATATCAACGACGCAGGATACGCATGGCAAAATTCAGAGTGCAATTGCAATCCCCAAGATTTGTGTTTCCATCCATATTCAGATGCTCCCTATTTCTATGTGGAGCACGGACGTTGTGGTCATCGTCGCAAGAAGGGATCGATGCCGCGAGTCCGGCAGCGTGACGGGTTAATGAGCGCAGTGACGCATCGTCGACAATGTTGCAGAACTGACCTCTCCGACTCCGATCAATCTTCACTAATCCGAGCGCTAATCAGCTAAACGATGAGCGGACGGAAGCTCTGATTGAGAGCTGTTAATGTGAAAGCACCGACAAAGCTTCTCGGTCACGGTTTGCTAGGCATAAAAGCGCAGGAAGCATGTTCAGGACGTGATACCATTTTCGCACGTTAAAGAAACACAAAAAGGTAGGATTTTTCTCAACAAAGTGACACGGAGAGTTAATGAGGAACGAGTTGAAGGTAACATGACTCGTATTTCAGAAGAAATCCTGTTTAGTGAGACTTATTTTCAGTTCGAGACCCTTCAAGTCAAAAGGCATTTCGTAAGTTTCGTTTATGTTCAGAAACTTTTTCTGCCAGTATGAACGAATACATAAAAAATCAATAGTTATTATTTGTCAAATTTTTTCCATCAATTTCTATAAATCGATACAATTTTCCTATATAATGCATATTTTTCATTTTCGTTCGAATCAAAATTAAGAAAACTTTCAATTTTTTTTTTTTTTTCAAGAACCATTTTATTTCATTATCCAACAAAGGAGAATGGTTAAAATATTACCATCGACTTACAGGCAATTTGAAAATATTCCTTTGGTAATAAAATAAATGAAAATTCTCGTCAAAACCCTTTATCACTGAACCTAATTCACCACAACTTAAATGTGTTTTTTTTCCGAAATGAGCAAAAAATTTTATTTAATATTCGTCTCACATTAACAAAACATACAAAAACTCCTTAATGAGATAAAACTGTTACTTTTTGAAACGATGTATAGACACACACGCGCAGTTAATTACATAAGCATCAAAAGAAAGCATTAAGAAAATCTATCACTTTTCCTCTCGTATGAACAGCAGCCAAACGGGTTTTCTCTATAATCAATCGCTATGATTCATTACTCCGATTTAAAGCTCATTCATTAAACTGCGTATGACATATAAAAAGAATCTCACCGAGACAATCGCGTCGTTCCCATACAAAACGAGTGGCGTTTGGAGATAAAACGCTTCAGGGCAGTGGCGAAGCAAGGGTAGGTGGAACTTGGGGCATAATATTTTGTTGCCGACCCCCTCATCAAATTAACATTAAAATCCGAAATAAATGCGTTAAGATGCGTCTTTAACCCTGGAATGGTAATTGACTCCTTTTCCCATTCAAACTGCGAAGTAACGTTGCCATTCCAAGATTAAAGTACCCAAGACTGGCGCCCGATGCTTCTATGCCTCCCTGCCCACCTCGCTACGCCACTGGTTCAAAGGTAAATCAAAAGATAATTCTATTGACGTATTCCATGTAAGCAAAATGGAGATGATTCAATGTTTTATATCAAAAGTACTTTCTTTTCTTCTTCCTCTTTTCTTTAGTCAGAACTACATTTAAATTATATTTCATCACTTTCTATATATATAAACAATAGAAAAATTAAAAAACGTTAAAAAAGAAAAAACAAGAAAATATATATAAGAAACAGAAGAAGTAATCAACAATGATAACAATACACCTTTTTGCGCGCCCAACGCAGCAGCATCCAGTGATTGCATCAACTACATTTTACTACAATTAACCAACCAATCACTAAAGAATTAAACAACAAAAATTTCCCAATAATAAAATAGTTAAAACACATAAAAGAAAAAATTAGAAAATAAAAGAAAATACAATCAAAATGGAAAAATTGGAGAATTCAAATGGCGAACTTTTTCAAACAGCCACCCGGCATACGAGTTCTAATTTGGACAAATTTTCTGTTGAGGACAAGATTTACAAAGTCAAGAATATACCCTCTGTGGCTCTTAGATATAAGTATAATATATACAAGTAATAATCTCCCTAAATTTTACTTTAAATTCTAATATTATATATTTTAAAATCTTATTACAATACTAATGTATTCCAAAATCACTTTTCTTAAACTCCAGTTTCATTTTATGTCCCTCGCTGGAGGTATATTAAATCAAGCATTTTGGCATATTTATTGTTAAAAGAATACTTAAATCGCTTCCAAGTGCCCACCGGAACGTCTTGTTGGCTCCAGACTTTTCTCTAAAACACTTGCGCAATTTACTAAAAATAGCTAATATTCCCTTCACTTTGATCACGTGTCTATATGTTAATCCCCCATCTGAGAGAACGCAGGGATTTTCCGTTCTCTTTCGACTTGAAACTTTCATACGAGATACACGTATATTCCGCCACTCTCCTATATATTGATAATAAATGAAAAATAGTTATTAACTCGGCCTGTTCCTTACTTAACGACTACACCAACAAAATGATTATTGCATATATATCATTTCTTTGACTGGGAATTTCATGACAGATGCCTTAGATAATGTTATAGTTTTCGAAGCACTTGCGATCAATAAATCTATCATAAAATCGAAACTTACAGAAGTTTGAAAATAGTCGATCCATAAACACATATAATGGTTTTCCATTTATCTTTCTATGAAAAATTGTATCAAGAGTACCTACAAATAACGTTGTATCTTTCCACCTAATTTCAAACCAGCACAAAATGTTAACGATTGGATAATATTCTGATGTTTTCAAAATGAATCGATGATCATTTTTTGAAAATCAAATTACCAGGTACATGTATAATTGGTAGCCGACCAGCAGTTGACAGAACGCCGCCCCATGCCCCCGTGCCTGATACCATTACAGTACCTGTACCGGTTGGATGGACATGGGACACCAGCAGTTGACAGTAACTACACCAGATGACAGTCCATAGAAAGTTATGGGCTACCACATCATAGATAGATGGCGTAATGTGTTTCTACACGGCTAATTACTGTAGAAAGATCCGCATAAAACTGTATAATTTTAAATGTAAATGCACATAATAATTATACGGAATATCAGTTAGTTGTGTATTTAAACAAATTACGACCAAATATATCAATTACTTTTAAAAGCGATTTTTTTTTTATTTAGAACTACAGTACAACTCCGGTTAACTGAACTAAGGGGGTGGGGGACGTTTCGGATAACGATTTTTTCGGTTACGCTATGAACATATACAGTAGAGTCTCCTTAACAACGAAGTCTCCCTACAGCGAATTTCTCCCTATAACGAAATTTTTAATCGGAAAGTTAAATAATATTCAAAATATTTTCCATATAACGAAGTGGTTGTTCCCCTACAACAAATTTTTTCAGACCTTTATCTTTTTGATTTTTGTCATTTTTGAAGAAAGTTGCTAATTTCTGTGCACACAAATCGCTCACACGTGCCTGTTTCTGGAACCATTCGCATTGTTTATTCCAGCGATAACACATAATAGAATGCTATGTGAAGGGAAATGCAGTTGTGGGGACCTGGGTTTCTACAGAGGGAGCAACATTTCTACGGGTCAAGATTCCAAGAATCGGGGTGGAGTAGGGGTGGAAACAGCAAATGGATGTGGCAATACGCATTTTATGTTTATCCGTACTAGTACATATTATTCTCTAAATTGGTGAATTGTCTTCACTTTTGAGCATTTTATAATAAAAATTAGTATAATATTAACAAATTTATAATAAATATTAATTCATTTTTAATTGAAAGTCATAATTATTTTTGAACTTATAGCACATACTAAAAGGTTTGTAACATGTACTTAAATAACTACAAAAATCTCTAATCTCCATATAACGAAATTTTCTCTATAACGAATTTTTCAACTGGAACCAAGCGATTTCGTTATAGGGAGATTCCACTGTATTACTATTTTGTATCTAATTACAGTACGTAATTCTGAAATGTTTTGAGAATTCAAATCTCTCCTTGTAGGCTACACTTATGTTCTTTATTAAAGTTAACTCTCCGTCGGGCGCAACATTCGCACCGGCGAATATTGGCCAGGCACAGATAAACAACATCGTAATTAATATTGTCAATATCCATTAATTTTAATTTTGGCATTCTAAATTTAATCACTGACCTTCGTGGTTTAGTTTAGTTATATTAACGCCCCGTTTTGAAGCAACACGAGGGCTATTTTGGGACGGACCTCGTAATTTTGAACCACGGTCAGATGACGAAGGCGACACCTGAGCTGGCACCCCCCCCCTCTCCAAACTTCGGCAATACAGTGGCTTACTGATTCAAATGCAGTAGAACTCCGCTAATCCGAGCTAATTGGGACCGGTGCCTGTTCGGATTACACCAACGGGAGGACGTTTGGCCACGACGTATGATTTACAGTGCAGCAGGCCCCATACACGGCGGATCTTCGGTGGAATCGGGTTTCGAATCTGGAACCCTCCGGTCCCAAAGCCGAGACCCTACCACTGGGCCACCGTGGCACTACTGACCATCGTGGAGGCGGCTTAAAAGAAAAAAGTGGAGACATCGTTGCAAAAAAGTATCGCCTTCGCGATTATCTCCATGGATTTGCGGTTTCAGAGGCATTTCGGTTGACCAGGGTTTTATTGTGTTTAGCTAGGTGTCTTTCTCCATATTATCAACCTGAGTAGTCACTGAATACAGAGTTCGAACTATCGAGGTATGATGAGAGATCAAGATAAAACTTATCAACTGTCGTTATCGAAAAAGGGATAGCAGTTAGGGATGGCGGTTATTGCAGAAAAACCCCTGTTTTCGGTTAAAACCTATCAAAATAACCGGTTTTTGAAAAAAAACGGTTTTCGGTTGTTTTTTCTTAAAAAGCAACGTTTGTGGACAGAATTTTATACTAATA
>BGPR01000437.1:92236-103704 GCA_013235015.1 Araneus ventricosus | reverse complement strand
ACCTATTCGAAATGGATTCCTCCTACGATAACCTGTTTCTATAGCGACCGCCGTCAACGAGACAACTTGGGGAGCAGAGTTCTCGTGGTAGACAGACAGTAAACTGCTATCATGAAAACACTTGTGTCTAGAGCTAATTGGAGGGTTCAGGGTTAAAGCGGACCAAATCCATGAGATTCATTTCTGAAAAACTAGATCTCAAAGTTGATTAACTGCATTCAAAATAACTAAACTTCTAATTTTCTTGCTGCCTGGTGGATACAAGTTGAACTATGAACCTGAATCATTATTATACAGAAAATATAACATTTTTACATTACCATGGCAGTGTGAATGCAAAATGGCCAAACATGGACTTGACCTACTTTAATTCTGAGCACTCCAATTATAAATCGCATTTTCATTTTTTTAAAAATTGAACAGTCAATTAAGATTAATTTTACAATTTATCCATCGATATCTGTTTATAAAATGCGCAATTCCCACTAAAACTTTGGGGGAAATGTCATTTGTTACAATCCGTTGAGGAAAATCCTTGACAAAAACAATTTTCCAAATAAATTTTGCATGGCGTGTTGAAATGAGATGAAATCCATGGAAACTTAACGCCGCAATTAAAATCAGTTGATCACAGCAATACTTTTTTTAACGTAGGACTACGTTCCTCCCATTGGAGTCTCAGGAAGGAATTTGATTCACACGCCAAAACGCCACAAAAAACGTTTTATGGATATCCTCTATATCTCGGTAACTATATATGTTGAAAACATAACTAATGTCTTATTTTGGAGATAAAGGGTAACAACAGAAGTTGCAAAAAAAAAGTTGAAAATCGGAAAATTGTAGATCAGCGACTACCTAGTCGCAAAGTTGGGTAAAAATACGCATGAATTGGTGACGCGATCCTCTATATCTCGGTAACTACATATGTTAAAATCTAACTAATGTCTTATTTTAGAGATAAAGGGCAACAACTACAGAAGTTACAAAAAAAAAATTGAAAATTCGAAAAGAGTCACGCGAGTCAAGTAGTCCTACGCCTTTAACATCATTGGCTGTTTGAAAAAGACAGCCTCCCGTCATTTTTTCCCATAGAACCCTAAATAATAAAACAGTCCACGACGGACGCCATTTCCACATTATTCCCAACAACTGTAACCACCAAAGCGAATCGCGCTTCGAAACATCGACCCCCGTTTCCGCTACAGTGTTTCAACGACCATCCAAACATAATAGCACCCCGCCTGGACTAATGACAAACGAAGCATTTACTGCTTGCTCAAAGGGAAGCACAGTTTACGTAAGGCTTCTCCAACAGGATGCACCCGGAAAAGCGATTCTCAAATCGCCCCCTAAAAATAGATTCCCAAAATATTTCAATTGCTCTCTTACCTTACAACCCAAAGAAAACTTTCTCATTTCCCCCCCCCCCCTTCAAAAGTAGCTTCTTAAACCGATTTTTCCAGTGGTAAGAATGGGCGGTCGAGCATAATCTTTTTAGCTCCGGATTATCGAAAGGGATTTCGAGTAAGTAGATAGATAAAATAATAAAAAAAGATGCTACTGTTTTTCTACCGTTAAGAGAGAAAGAAGAGTGAAGCCAGGTTACTGCTGCTGCAGATGTTGCTGTCTGAAAAGCGGTGGTATTTTTAGAGAAAAAGATGGGGGAATGACTCCCGATTGGATTTGACTGCTAGACGGCCCGTTGTAAAACAGACTGCAACAGCAAAAACATTTAAGCACAGATTGCGCCTTTTTGCCGTTTTTCTTTCTTTCTTTTAAACATTTCAATCACGAGGGAAGTCTAAATGGAGTTTCAGGATAAGGAAGGTAGCGATGGAGTCGCTAAGAGGATTTAAAAAAAAAAAGATTTTAAGCTGAGCTAGGAAAGAATAAATCTTTTGAAAAACGAAACAGATGTACGAAAGAATCTAATTAACGGTAATATTTAGTAAGAGAACCATCATTATGTTGTATCATCCTTACACATAAAACAGTAATGAGAAACACTTTTTAAGATTCTGCTTTCAACAGAACCACACTTTTTTCCATACCCTTATATATCTCGCCCTATTTTTCTATCTTTTGAAAATTTAAGTTTAAATGATGAACTAGAAACTAGCCGTAACGCTTATGAAGCAATTAAAATAAAGGCCTTAAATTCCAAAAAGTATGAAAAAAATTTTCTTAAAGCAACTTGGTTCAAAAGGACCTCCTAAATGTTTTGCTTATTTTATTATAGAATTAAAAAGCGTAATTTCTCAACTCGAAACATCATTTGATAATTTTTAGAGCTGCTAATAAAAAAATATATGCAGTACTAGAACAAGGAACTAATGCACAAAAAATATCCGTCAAAAAACAAATCACCAACAAAACTGAAATTATCATAAACCATAGTAAAAATAAGAAAATACCCTAAGCTACAATAAAATGAATTTAACTGTATTAGAAAGGCTTCCAATCAGCCTTAATTTCAATACTGGTTCTACCAAAATGATCTTAAAAATAACATCTAAACGGATAAATATCTCGATCAATACAAAGAACTGAAGAGTTTGAAGTTTAAAGGTTGAGGTTTGAAATTAACCATATTAAATTTCAAGGAAATTACAGTCCGGTTAATATATCGATTTTTACGATTAATTGCGCACACCGAACTTTGAATACATGTTAGCAATGGAAGAGTCTCTGGAAGATATTAAGTTTATGAGTGAAAAATCCCAAAACCCAATCAAACTCGCGTTTAACACTGCAAACGCCTGCTTTCTAATGAAGGATGATTCATGTACTATCGCCAAAAGTGAAAGATAGTAAGATAACTTGGTTAGGAATGAAACTAGTGAATGAAAAAGCTAAGATTACGAGAAGATAGCATAACTTTATCCCACTTATTATTTTATCTTATCTCGCAGTTTTCACGTGCGTCAACCTCACACTTGGCCTTACATTTTGGAATTTTAATTACCAAAATGATTCAACAGTTCTACTTAGTTGAAAATTTATCAAACATGCATATTTAAACGTATAAAGGATGCGAATTGTATGCGTGTTTTTAATTCAGCAAATCCAAATCATTCAATCTTTTTTCATAAAAATAAATATCTAAATAATGAGACTTCTTTTACCATCATTAGTCGGAAATTTTCTAAAGGAAAATTATCTGAAAGCAAATCGAAAGAAAATGTTAAAAACCCAAAAAATAATGCAACACTGAGCTGCGCTGAGAGATTTATCTCGAGCTAAGGTATAGAAAACTTTAATAGAACGATTTAAAAATTAGATAACGCCTTTTTTCAAAAAATTTTAACTTTCATCCAATCACTGTATATTTCATTTTATAAGATTAACCGCTTAAGCCTTTATCCCGAGTTAACTCGTTCTAAATACCGTAGGTTACAAAATAACTCGATCCTTAAGCGATTAACACTCTAATTTGTAAGTTATACTAAAAATAATGAAGATGAATCGGTATAAAGAAAATTTATTACTATCAATTTTCAGATTGGGGGAATCTCAATATTTCATAGTCAGAACAATTTCAGTTGGCACACAAAGTTGTCAAAATTTAAACTACCGTCAAAGCGACTACCCGAAGTGGAAAGGAATTAAAGCAATACGGCTATCTCCTCTTCCAGAGAGAAATGAAAATAAATTATCTAACAAGATCCCCTTTCCCCTACAATGCTATAAATTCTGATGTTATCCGAATTTAAACGCAAGGGCCAAGAGGTTGAAATTATAAATCGAATCCGTCTCATGCACTTGACAGACTCGAAGACAGCGGAAGACATTTATAAATCGTCCATATTTTGTATCCGAAAGATTGCTTTTAACCTAAGACTTACGCTCACGTTATAAAATCGATAATAAATGCGTATTGATCATATAAGTGATAAGAATGTTCTTAAATAACCAAATTATATTCGAATTTCTTTATTGCAAGCAACGGTAATTTCCGAAATCACAATAAAATGAAATTGTTTTAATAAAAACATTAAATAATGCTTTGTCCGATTTTCCTTTTTACTTTCTTTTATACGAAGAGAAAGTATTGTAATCGTCAAAAAATTCGAACTCGAGATTTTGATGAATTTCCACGTTTTAAATCTCCACGAGTCCGAAAAACACAATTCTGGAATCATGTCTGTGAACACGATAACCCAAAAACGGTTAGAGCTAGAGGGATGAAATTTGGTACGTGATCTTAATACAAAAATTTATTTTTAAACTGCGAATAAGATTAAGTCTAAGTTGACGTCCAATTTGAATTTTTTAATGTGCTATCCCTGTTAGAAAGATTGCAAATTGTTACAACCAAAGCAAACTAATATACTTTATAAAACAGATTTACATTTTTGTGTCAACTATAAAATTAAGCGCTTAAAGACATAACCCGAGTTAACTCGTTCTAAATACCGTAGGTTTCAAAATAAATATTTGACCGATTAAGTCTTTTGAAAGCGCCAGAGCCAACGAATCGCAAAAAAAAAAGTTATATAAATGAATTCCATTGCTTTTGCTTTATATATGAATCCACTGTTGATATCTGAAAGAATTAAATTCTCACATTAAAATGGAAAACTATAGGACCTATCACACGTTACTGGATGAAAGAAACTACGTTCAGATCTATGTAAACAATGAAGTGCATGCACGCGAAAATTTAGCGCAAGAGTTACATTTCTACTACATTGTAAAGCGAATGTTTTCAAGTGCAAATACAGAGTTAACTTCAACGTGCAGAGTAAATAAAGTCATGAATGAACACGCTCCTACTAACGCTCTGCTGCAACTGATATATTTAGAGCAATAATGAATTATGCATCGTAGCCTGACGGCTTATTATTCACCTCGGTTATAAATATTCATTTCACAGCATCTGTCAGAAGTATGCTATGCGATCATAGATATAATGCCAGGCTTCGAATCAATCGATCGCACATTTTAGCAGTAAAGAGGGTTGAGATATCATTCACCTGAGGTAGGTATTGGATATCTTTCTTTCAATCAGAAATGCCCACCTCAAATTACAATTGATAATTTAGATCATGATGTCATTTGTAATTTGAGATATTACAAGGATACTAGAAGATAACTCTACAAATCTTATTAAATCTAAGCATCTTACTGATTGAATATGGAAAGCTGAACCGAATTCCATGATGTATACATAATTAAACACTGAATGTGTTAGCTAGACTATCTAGTAAGCCAGAATGACATAACGTCAAAATTAATCTTTTGACGCCCTAATATAAATTAAGGAGCAGTATAGGGTCGATTAATGCTCTCATGAGAAGAATCAAGTGACTTGGGCCAATTCAGATTTTTAAACAAATAATCATTGTATAATTGCTGCCCGTAACGGTAAGAACAGTTCAAAGAACAGTAAAACTCCGGTTAACCGAACCCCGGGTTATCCGAAATGCCTCAGAAATTGCAAATCCAAAAAACACGTACTGTACAGCACGGAAATAATCGTGAGCCTTTTTTGTAACGATATTCCTATTTTTTAAGCCTCCCCAAGAAAGTCAGTGAATAATTTAGAAACGTTAAAATTATTGAGTATTAACAATATTAATTACGATATTGTTTGCCTGTGCCTCGCTAAAAGCACAAGATGTTGTACTATATTGTTAGGTATCTTCAGTATATTTTACGGTATTCCGAATATCGACGAATGTCGTGGAGATATCGTAGAATACTTTGTGTTAATAGGGTGTCAGGCGCATTGTACCCGAAATCGCCGGAGCGAATACTGCGCCTCACGGAGGGTTAACTTTAATAAAGAACATAAGTGTCGCCTACAAATAGAGTTCTAAATCCGTTTTACACTCAAAACATTTCAGAATTGCATACTGTAAATTAGATACAAGATAGTGATAAATGTTCATGGCTTAACCGAAATAATCGTTATTCGAAGCGGATCCCCCCCCCCTCGTTTAGTTCGGTTAACCGGGGTTGTACTGTACTAGGAATAACTTTTTTTTGCTTTATATTTTCTAAAAATAAAGCAAATATATTTCTAGCATGATTTTAGTTAAAATTTTAGAGAATTATTTTTTTAAATTATTTCTTAAAGTTTCGTCTAATTTATTTAATAACGTTGCCCATTTCTATATAGCTTTCTCCGTCTTGCTTAGTCACAGGCAAAAAAATCTTCGGTACATCCCTCACACACTCAGTGTGAACCACGTGTTAAGGAAAATTCCAGATTTTACCCAACAACAGTAATAGTTAAAGAGATTCATTATGCTCATATTGCTCGACTGCTACACATTTACTGTTAGGAGGCCGTTAAAATACAGTTTCTACTTTTATATATAATTTCGTTTATCCAGGTACAGGGCCGGCTCCAGCTTGTGCAGGGGCGCCAATTCCTAATCATAAATTTAAAAATTCGCGCGCGTTATATGGCAGACGACTGGAACACAATAGAAAGGAAAGTAAATCTTTTACTATAATTAAATCATTTACTACAGTTAAATCTTAATTATTATAGTTAATAAGTATAGTTAATAATTATAGTTAAACCTTTTAGCATATGTATCAATACACGAATTTTCCGGGGTTGGCACCACAATAATTTCGCATAGGGCGCCGAATACTCTAGAGCCCGCCCTGTTCAGGCAAGTCTGTAAGTCATAAACAGAAAAACTGACAATTCCGTTCGTCAAATTATATGAAGGGTTTAGGATTTTTATTACTAAATGTAAACATGCACAAATTATGACTTGCGTTTCACACGTACAATATTTTTGATTCATTTTGTTACAGTTTGTATCTTATATTTTTCCTACAAATCAACCAGTTCAAAGCACTTGTTTGGAAGGGCACACAGAATATAAAAGACGGAAACAATAGATGTTTAATGTGGTACAATGTCCAACAGTAAATGCAATAGAGCTCAATAAAAATTTATGTCAAATGAGATATAAATCTTTAGTATTTTATGTTTATTTCATCCGCTAGTGTTTTTTTTTGTACTTATCGCATATTAAATTGAAAAATTATGAAACGACTTTTTGAAAAAAGGGCGCAGAATCACCTTTGACCTAGGGCGCAAAAATGTATAAATCCGCTCCTGCCCATAGGGCACTTGAGATGTTTAAGTATACCACGCATTTCTTTTTAAAAAATTGATTCATTTATACAGTCGATAATTCGATCCACGTGCCTTACATCGCAAAAGAAGAAAAATCACGTTGCATTATCAAAAGTATATTCAGAACTATAGATTATTTAACTAGTCTTCTATATCAATTTGGAATTAGTGATGTTTTGACAACAACAATTAGTGATAAATCGAAATTACGGATCGAAAATGCAGCGTTTCACACGTATAATATTCACGATTCATTTTTTTACAGTTTATATCTTATATTTTTCCTACAAATCAACCAGTTCAAAACACTCGTTTGGAAGGGCACACAGAACATAAAAGACGGAAACAACAAATGATTACAACTTTACAAATGTTTGCGGACTTTTAAATGTCTAAACTGTCAAAGTGGTATTAATTTAGGCTCGAAGTCAAACTTTGGAGACAGGTTCTACAGAGTTACATTCACTGAATAGCAATCGTACTAAAAATGTGCATCAAATAATTCATAATAACATCTCAGGATTAACCATTGGAAAAAGTTTCTGAATATTAACCCTCCGACTGTGTAATTTTTTAAATCCCTATTTAGATGCAACGTTTGCGCACGTGTTGAAATACCGTTGAGCCAAGCGAGTTGTTATTTATATGCAAAGCTTTATTAGTGCATAATATGATTCAAAGCTATAAAATTACCAAGTAAACGCATTAGCCTATGAAAATCGCAGGATGAAGCAGAAAATAGACTTGCTACAACCCACGGAATCGCGGATACGCAGACAGAAGGTTAATCTGACGATGGCGATGTTTGTAAATGGAGTGCTTGAACTGAGGGTTCTTCACCACCGAACCTTGCTACTGCTGGAGAAAAAGTGGCACTGCAAATACAGTTACACAGCAAAAACTTGGAAGTGCCATATTAATTTAATAAATCAAAAATTTTACGGTTGCTTAATAAGTAGAATAATAAATTAAAAGAAGAACAGAGGGAGAGGAGTATTTCAAATTTAAATAGTTGAATCAGGAACGTTTTAGACGCTAGCTTGAGGGAGAGGAGTGCTGAACAAATTAAGAAATAAGTTAAATTTTACAAAGTCAAAAACAGTGAAACTTAACGAAGCATAAATAATATATTTTGTTATTTACTATTTTTCCAACCGCCAATTGGTAATATTATGGTGATCATGTTCTGTGCATACTCAAAACTAGGAAGAGAATTCTTTAGAATATAATTTTTTTTTTAAAGTTATACATAGTTTACTTTTTTTTTATATAAAATTCAACATTTTATGGATAAGTAAAAACGGGGCAATTCGGTACACTTAATTCGAATTCTGGGCAAATCTAGGGCGAAAAGTCGGAAATATCGAGATTGCCCTGACTAACGCACGCGGGACCTTCTGGTCACTTTAGATTAACCACCAAAGAAAAAGATTTCGTAAAACACACAATAACTCTTCTTATCGGAATTTCAACGCAAGTGATAAAGGATTAAAAAATTCAAAGAATTTTAGATAATGAATGTTCACAAAATCAGGACTGCGGCAATCGATGACGCTATGTTGATAAATTTTGAACAGGTCTTGAAAAGAAATTTATATTTTCTTTGTGTATAAAATATCACTTCTACCTTAACGCGAAAGAAATAAAACAGCTTTTTATTATACATTTGATGATAAACCGTCTTTCCTATCAATTCCGATTCTATAAACTAACAACATCAAATTCTGAAATTTTTATAGCAGAATCAGCTATATAACAGTCGGCATTCGAACGTTAAATGTAGGGAGTATTTCAAAATTTCACTTGAAATTTTTAAACCAATACGATGGACGAAAAGAAAAGGTCAAACAATACAGGTTATTAAATAACGGTTAAATAAAATAGGATAATATTAAAGTACCAATAAATAAAAATTCTAGTAGCTAATGATGATAAAATTATTATCTATTGCCTCATTATCTCCAAAAATCCGATATGTATTAATAATCAATTTTTCTAAAAACAGTAATAATTTTTTCTCCTTCTATGAACATATAATTAAAATTTATTACTGATTAATTCAGGAGGACAATTTAAATCGCATCGTACAATTTCCTCCCATTCATGCGACGACAAAATAGGAACATTTTCATCAATACGTATAAAGAGAATATTTCTGAAATTTCTAATTCTATTTCACTAAAGAAAGTTATGCATGTTTTAATTTCAACCACTAAATATTACAATTAATGCTCAAACAACAATCAGATAATTAACAGCAACAGATTATGACACGTTCGGTATTTTGCTAATCATCATTATTATTGGAAATCTATAAAACCTGCAAATGAACTTCGAAAAATTAGGGAAAAATAGGGCTTGGATAATACACGTTTAGAACAGAAATTCCATGAAATAATTTGTTCAAGAGAAGCAACATTTAAATAACATCGGAAAAGCACCAAAACAGAATTTCTAGAAGTTAAACTGTTCAAAAATACAGTTTCTCTCCCAAATTTTTTAATGTAAAATTATTTAGGACTTAAAACAATCATTAAACATACGGAAAAGAATGTTAGGGGTAATTAAAGTTTTAACGATCAATATAAGTAGTAATTTCTTAAACACCAACTTAAAATGGCAGCATCATTGATTTTTAAAGTCAAAACCATTTAAAGAATTAAATTTTTCAAGAAAAATATTTTACCCTACATTATTTTCATCTTCAGAAAAATGAAAACAATTAAGCAAATGTACGAGCACAACAACAACAACAAAAATACGATAAAGTACAATATAAAACTCTCACAACCAAAATATATTATGTATAATTAAAAATGTATAAATTTAAAATAATTCAACTGGAACATTTCATCAACCAATTATGAGTTACGTTTCTAAAACCACAAATTAGCCTGCTGGAAAATTTCCAAACGCAAGAGCGATAAATATAATGACACCCTAGAAAAGAAGGAAAAAAGGCGCGAAGAAAAAAGAACTCTTTGCTACAGAATAAACGCTTACCTGTAATTCATGCATAGATAACAGAACCTCTCTGCTTGTGAATGATCATCACATCTGACGATTTACACTGCGGTTCCACTATCCTTCCCATCGTCCATTGCGGATACCAGACGATCCCCAGCTGATCACGTGACGTCGAATTCGGACGGAACTATTGTCAATTTGATTTTGAGTCCGATATTCTTTGCTTTTTATTTAAATGACCAGAGAGCGCTCTTCCTGACGAAGAGAGGATGAAAAGACGTTCTAGAGTGAGTTTTCCTTCTTTTGCGCTTTTACTTTTTTTCTTCTCGCTCTCTGTGAAAAGGTCAAAGAGGCGCATTGAAGACGGTTCTTCAGGTTTGCCAAAGAGATGCGAGTTTTCACGCCAAAGGCGACGGATTGCTTCGCCAAAAGACTCGCCATGGGAGACACGCCTACGAACCGAAAACGAAACGCTACTGTTAGAAGAGAAGAACGGATTTCGAAACCGAAAACGTACCATGAGGAAAATTAATATTGGACAAAGAGAAAATAGTTATTAAAAGAGATTTTATGCTCGCTTCTTCCGTTTGCATTTTAATTAAAACCAGAACTGTATTTCATACGATACTTTCATTTCTACTAAAAGAAATCAAATTAATTTGACTGAATTCAGATTATGCATTCATGAAATACAATAAAGCAATAGTTTATTTAATTTTCCTTTTATTATTATCTTAATTCAAAGTGCGTTGTATTGTTATTAACAGAAAAGTTTATTTGTTTATTTTTCAAGATTTAGTATTTTCAACAATCAAAAGATTTTCAGCGACCTAACTTAATTTTTCTACACCAAAAAAAGAAAGTAAGAAATGTTGCCTTAAATACGTTAAAGCAACTCCTCTTTATCAGATTTATAGAGAATTAGATTAGTTTTTTTAAATTAAATAATTATCAAAAATAATATTTAATATCAAATTTTTTCCCTCCAGTCATGAAATGATACAAGAAATTCTATTAAAATAGAGCTCTAATCCTTTATGAAAATATCAATGCTATTTATATGTTTAGTTTTAATAAGGGTTTAAATACATGTTTAATCAATAAACTTCTAACTAGAGCTTCCATAAAAAGACATAAGGAAAATAATTCCCAAAAGCATCTCGTGCTTTCTTTAAGGTTCCTAAATGTAATAAAAATGCTTTTAACAGTTGCCAGGGTGTCTCACATGGTTTTCATTGTCTACGACAAAGCTTATCTTTAACGATACAATGGCGGCACCAGCGTAATGTCGCTGACATCGTCTGTGACGCAAACTTGGAATACTGCATTTAGTATCAGTTTCCCCTGCGTTAGTTGGAGTGTTGCCACCGGATGATAGAAATTTTAACATCGT
>BGPR01000437.1:63457-92059 GCA_013235015.1 Araneus ventricosus | reverse complement strand
TTTTAGTTGAAGTGTTGCCACCGGATGGTAGATTTATAAAATCGTCTGTCAGAGAATCGTTTTTATCACAAAGGCATCAAACATTTTTGACAGAAGCGACTTGATTTCTTATGTCATTTTTAAACAATGCGCATAAGGTAGTCTAATGGTAATGCAAATTACTCGTAAGAGAATAAAAAATTCTGTGTATGTAATTTAAATCCAATTTAGCCACTTTCAAAGATTTGTTGCTCTCAGAGACCGGAATCAAACACTTATTCTTTTAAATAAATCATATCCCGTGATTTTTATACCCAATTTGGGAAGAAAAATAAGCAGCTGTTTTATTGGGTGCCTTGAAAACAATAATTCTTAGCAAATAAATTGCTACGAACGAAACATAATGATACTTACCGCAGTAATAAATACGGTATTTTGAAGCAACCAGAATGTGCCTTCCGAATTTCGTGGGCGAACTCTCCATGTTCCACCTGCCAACCATGCATGCCTTGTCACGAGTTCACGTCACGAACGCTGACCTATTGTTATCCGACCCATTATGATTTAGCGATGAGATTCTCTTTTCAGAATTAGTTTATTTAAGGAGGAGAAATGAAAACAATTTTTGAAAGGATTCGCACACACACACACACAGAAAAAGGCAGCTTGTCTTTCGAATTTTCAAAGTCGTGTGCTATCTTTTTGATACTCCAACCAACCATGGAAGCGAAGATGTGTGCTAGACTAAGAATTTGAAGTTACGTATTTGCCTGTGACAGGTCAGTTGATGGCTTTACAAAACTGAAAAATGCTTACACCGAGTTAATAGTTGGTTTATCCTTTAAATGCGTGAAAAAATGTGTTGGAAAAGGTCTAAGAGTTGTTCTGTGAAGTTTAATTATATTAACGTTCCATTTTGAAGCAACACGAAGGCTATTTTGGGTCTCGTAATGTTGAACCTCGGTCAGATGACGAGGACGACACCTAAACTGGCGCCCCCCCCCCGGGGGGGGGGGGGGGGGGCCCCGCGGGGGGGGGGGGGGCGCCCTATGTATGATTTGGCGTGAAGCAGGTCCAATACACGACTGATCTTCAGTGGAATCGGGTTATGAACATGGAACCCTCCGGCCCGGATGTCGAGACCTTACCACTAGGCCAGGGGTTCCCAATCTTTCTCTCCTCGCGTACCACTTGATTATTCTTTTTGTTTTCGCGTACCCCTACTATCACATCCAACTCTCTCCCCCACAAACATCCATCTGTGCTAAGAAGTTTTTATCAATAATATTAAGGTAAGCTTAAGTTAGCTTAAAAGTGAAATTACTTGAATTAATGAGGTATGTTGAACTTATTTTTGATTTTACATTTTATTCCACTTTTACAATAGTATTAGTTCACAGCATTAAACTAAATGAAACCAGTATTGTAATAATTTCGTTTTAAATTATAATGATAGCTAAAAATTACCCCCCGTAATAATTAACTATTCATGTGGTATAGTTAATAAAATAACTAGTATGCACTTGTAGAAACAACATTCTCTAACTTTTTTAATCCCTTATGTTTTCTTATTTCCGCCATTAACAACTTTGATTTCGCGTACCCCAAATG
This sequence comes from Araneus ventricosus, assembly GCA_013235015.1. Taxonomy (NCBI): domain Eukaryota; kingdom Metazoa; phylum Arthropoda; class Arachnida; order Araneae; family Araneidae; genus Araneus; species Araneus ventricosus. The sequence continues at coordinate 90,469 of BGPR01000437.1, read as the reverse complement.
GTCCTTCATGTACCCCAGGAATACGCGTACCACAAGTTGGGAACCTCTCCACTAGGCCACCGCGGCCCTATTGGTCTTTCAAAAGAATATGAAAATCATATCTACCTTTTTTCATTTCCGTAATCATTCTGGGATTGCAAACCGTTTAGCAATTGCTATATAGATTTCAACCAATTATAATTGTAAAACTAAAAATTAACGAAATTGATATCCGCCTTATTTACATAGCAGCAAGTAAATAGACATTTGAATTTATTAGCAGTTAAGAAATTATCTCAACTGTTAAAATATTGTTATTCAATTGTTAAGAAATTTATTTCAGGCGTTCTTAAGGATTTAAAAAAATATTTATAAGAACCTCGAACACATCACGTGACTTCTATATAGGCAACTCCTAAATGTAACTGTTTTCTGTAATTAAAAAAGTATTTTGTTCACTTTTGTGGTGCTCTTTCGTTTCCCATATTCTTTGAACATTAGAAGATGACTCCAAAACTGCTTTGCTACAGCATTCTCATTCGTCATTGAGAAACCTAACCACATCAGAAGTTAGCATAAGCTTCACTAATTCGCCCTGAATGCAGTTTCAACAATAAGCTATGGTAAGATACATTCCTCTTTAATTCTATTTTTGCTCAGTTGAAAAATATATACAAAGTTACTAAAAATTAAGTTTCATCATCACGACATCAAACACAATCTATGTTTCAAGTCAGTAATTTTTAAAAAAATTGTGGTTGTTTAACAAGCAACACCACTTATCTCAATTTTCCAAATTTTACAAGAGAAAGAAAAAAAAAACTAAAGTTTTAGTAACCATAACGATCATGGTGGATTTTTTTCCCACATACGGTATGAACATGAGACCGCAAATATGCACCGATGTGAAAAAAAGTCCGCCATATTTAATATTGGTTACGCAAAATTCAGTTATTTTTTTCCTATTCCTTTCCCCTCCTATAAAATTTATATACATGGTGTTCCTTTTTAAAAGACAATTTAAATAAAATAACTAGAAAATTTATTCTGAATGACGCACTTAAAACGACACAAATGAAGGGCGACGACTCTGCGATTTGTAAAGAAAATTAAAAACAGAAAACTCATTTTAAAAAATCGTTTGGAGTTATCTGTTTCAAACAAATAAAGGTTTTTTCATCGTTTATTTTATTAATTTAAAAGAATTTCTGTTGATATCAATAGAAAATAAACATTTCATCTTCTCAGCAATGACTGTGGTCGAAAGATTGTTCTAAATCAAAGAAAAGATTTAAAAGACCATTTATTCTCATAGCTCAATTGTTCTTTCTGATGTTTTCATTTAAGATGCACTTGTAATTCAGCGGAACAAACGCTTATGGGGCATTAAAAGCTGGTGCTTACCCAAAATCATTCCTATAAAACGTTTCTAGTTTCATAAAAGCTCACTTTGTAGCTAGAGATCTCTAGGGTATTTAAAGCTCGGATAGCAAATTTAGCGGAGGGTAAACGGTCGTATATTCATTTAATGTAAATAAAACGGGAAACGAAGCTTTCTGAACATGTCCAATAATGAGACTCAGTTAATGCAGAAGCTGGTTTTCCTTTCAAATGTAATGAATGGATACGTATTCATTGCGAAAATTGTCCTCGTACTGCTACTACGGTGGTGGAAAAGTAAACATTAAAGTAAGAAGTTTCGTTTCAATGAAGATATCGTGTTTAGCTTATGAATATATCTAATGTTTTACCCTCATTTTTACACTTGTGAACTTGATTTCAAAGGATAAAAATTTTATTATAACAGTGTTTTCAGCTCACATTTCTTAAAAGTTTAAATGAAAAGAGGAGCAATACCATTATAAATAAGTAGAATATATAACCATTCAGAGAAGTGTTTTTTTTTCATATATCTATAATATAAAGCAGAAAATACATGTATCTGCCGGTCTGTCTGTCGGTCGGTCACAAGAACTCCTCCTAAACGGTGTACCGTAACGACATGAAATTTGCACCCGACATTCTAGAGCACATTTCTAGGTCAACGGTGCTATTTTCAACTTTCAGAGTTAATTAGTTCTTAAGATATTTAATTAAATAACGAAGATTAGCCGCTGTTAAGCCTAATGCTTAGACGTTTTTAGACAATAACTTCGGAAATATTTATTAGACAGCAATTATTTTTATGACATTTTAAAGAGCAGAAAAATATATTTTTAATGATATTAGTTCCATTGCGATGAAGTGTTTTCTCGGATTGTTATTAAGGTTAAAAATATATTTTTAACGCAATTTCTAACAATATTTTTTATTCTTATAGAAATAAATTCAAGCCAAATTACTGTTTTGCGCGCGGGCTTTCGCCAGTGTTAAAGTTAATATAAGAAACTATTGCTTTCTTTGACCATAAACAACAAAGGAGACTTTTCACTTCCGGTTTCCTGTTGTCCTAGCATTTACAGCTTTTAATACGTTACACAGTGATCCAATGACATTAGTGAATTATTCTCTGGATGTTTTGTTTAATTTTCAAAAATTTTAAGTGATCCTAACGAGTGTGTGTCAATGCTACTTAGTCCGGTTCCTATCGTAGGAACAGGAAAAAGGGAGGGGGAACAAAGTGTTCTAACGGTCTATCTGTTGCGAGAACTCCTCCTAAACGGTGAATAGTCTTGACATGAAATTTGCACATGCCATTCTGGGGTCCGTTCTTAGATTAATTAATGCTCTTTCAAACTTTCAAAAAAATTACTACCTAAGATATTTAATTAAATAACGAAAATTAAGCCAATTTTCGGCGTTTTATCTCAGTTTCTCGCCAATAATTTCAGAAAAATATATTGCACGTAGGTTATTTACATACCATCTTAAAGAGCAGAAAATCATCTTTTTGATGATTTCAAATTAAATGTTATGCGTTCTTTTTCTTAATTTAATAAACATTTCAAATTTATTTCATACACAATTTGTAAAATGCTTTCTGTTATTGTAATTAAATTCAAACCATTGATCGTTTTATCAAATCCTTCATTCCGATATTTTTGCCATTGTGAAAGTTATGATAAAAATATTATTTTCTTGAAATGTTAAAAGAAAGGCAGAAATTTTATTTAATTTTTATTTCATAGCATATACCTTTTTCAATATGTTTGCGCCACAACACAATGATGTTAATTACTCCGCGATGCTTCATTTAATTTTACAAATTTTTAATGATCGTAATGAATGTTTAAAATCCTTCAAGATTCCTACCGGAGGGAGAGGGCCTAAGGAGAAGAAGAAAGATCACTATGGGTTTTTTCCGGTCAGTGACAAAAACACTAAAGAGAAGAGAATCGTTGTCCGGATAACGGCAAAAAAATAAAAGACATGAAAGAGTTTCTGCTGTTGCCGTAGCAATGATGGGGAGGGGGAAATGGAGTACGAAGGACTACGAGATTCTTGCAAGGTGGTTGAAACTAAGGAGAGAAAAAGAAAAAGTGTGTTTCGCTGCTGGTCCAAAGGGTCAGTTGATTAACAAAAATCAACGAAAGACGCTTCCGCAAAAAACACTTTTAATAGATTGGAAGTGTTATAAGTACTTGGACTTGAAAATATTTTTAACCCGAGCAACGGCGGGCATATCAGCTAGTATATATAAAAAACATTTTCATATTTTGCCAACTTTAAAGTGTATATTTTTCACTGAATAAATTTTTGAATGCTCTTTAAATTATTCCATACTTGTATAAACTAGTATCGAGAAAAATAAAATTCTTTAAATTACCTTTTAAGCATTACAGAGAAAATTTGCACTTTCATGTGTATCTGTTTTACCGCATTCAAATCGTATTCGCCATCTTGTCAGTAGATGGAAAAAATTTTTAGTGATGCTAAAAACTTTCTTTTAAAAACTATTTCAGCAAAATTTATAGTTTCTAAAAATGAATAGCACTTAAAGAATGAATAAATGACAGCTTTTTGTGAATAATGCATAAAACATAAATGCATAAACAGCAGATATATGGAAAAAAACATACAGGATAATGCATTTTAGCTTCTTTTAATTCACTTTTTTTGAAGAAACCACATTAAAAGTTTTGATATGTAACTCTTTTATTTAATTACAATTTTTATGATAATTTGAAATCTTAAAATTATTTAAAGTTTGTGTATATCAAGCTTCTTTCACTTATTGGATAAAATTCTTGTTAAAGAGTTATTCTGTATAATGTAAACAAAACAAAATGTCTAATATTTAAAAAGATATATTTATCCAACACGAAGCGTCTTTATTATTATCTTAGGCGTGTATGAGTGAAAGTTAATTAATTCAAACGGAAAAAATATTTTTGTTTTCAGTACCTTGTTAAAAATAGCCTTTTCTTGATTTTTAATATTAGATTTTTCAATATTGGTAGATCCTACCGATTTTAAGCCAAATCAGCAGTGTAAAAATCTGGCAATTAAAATAAAAATTATTTCACTTTTCATCATAAACATTTTTTCCCAAGTAATTCAGATCTAGAATAGAAAACAGCAATCGCACAGGTGAAACGGAAAAGAATATCATATGTTTGTCAAATCGATTTCCCTTCATCCGTCACGGTTCTATTCTTTCCGCCTTCCAAAAAAGATAAACGGCAGATGATTTTTATTTCTTTCTTTACAAAGAACAATCTTAGGCAATTCTTTCAAAAGATTACATTTGCTGGCTTTTATTTTCCTCCTTGCCCTTTCTTTTTCTTCTTCTTTTAACGGTAAATGTCACACACGAAAAAGAAAAAAGGAATGTCAAGTAGCAAAGTAATACAATGGCATACAAAACCTGTAATTTGATTATCAAAATTAGGCGTCATTTTGTTTCTTTTTTGAAGAATTCTTTTTATTTTCCTTTCTATTTTTTCTTCTTCTAATGGTAAATGTCACATAAAAAAGAAAAAAGGAATGCCAAGTAGTAAAGTAGTGCAATGGCATACTGTAATTTAATTATCAAAATTAGGCGTCATTTTGTTTCTTTTTTAAAGAATTCTTTTTATTTTCCTTTCTATTTTTTCTTCTTCTAATGGTAAATGTTACATAAAAAAGAAAAAAAGGAATACTAAGTAATAAAGTAATGCAATGGCATACAAAACCTGTAATTTGATTATCAAAATTGGGCGCTATTTTATTTCTTTTAAAGAATTCTTTTTATTTTTTATTAATTTAGTGGTTTTTGAAAGTTAACATAAAACTAGAAGAGTGCAAAAATTGTAGAAATTTTTTCCCTTCTGATCAGGGGTTTCCGATCTTTAACTTTTTTTCTCCTTACTAACAGTCAAATAAAAACATATTCGTGTTATTAAAGTTTTTTTTTTTCACTAAAAAGAAAATCTTTGACAAACTATGCAACTTAATGTGACATTATCTTTGGTTGAATAACTCATTCTGAAGATAAAGTAAACTCGACTTTTGATGAATTCGACGTAGGTATCGACTTCCATAGTAGAATGATCAATCAATAAAATCCATTCACGCCCCTGACGGTTTATTATAGCAATCAATGACTCCTTTAAGCTACTTCTCCCAATTGAGAAATTAAAAACATTTCCCTTTACGGTACCTAGTTTCCGATCCCGAATTTATTTGATTTACGATTTAAAAGCTGGTCATTCTGCTTAATGATTGAAATTATTTTCATTCTTTCAATGCTTTGAAAATTCCCAACATCAAACACTCCTTTCATACAGCGGGATAAATGATGAACAAGACATCGCGTTTAGCTATACATTGACGTGGATGAAGGGATATTTAAAAAGAGGAGCAGATTTACAATATTTATTTCTAATGAACGACAATAAATAGAGGGACGTAACATACATCACTAGATAGGGGAAGGTTCAAAGTTTTATTTTATGCATTCGGATAATCCCAGTAAAAGCGGACATTCTCCAACACTGGCTGTTTCCCCAAATTCAACAAAATCGGGATGATTTTATCTTCATTCATGACGGTGCTCCACCCCACTTACACCACAAGACACGACAGTATCTGAATGACGCAATTCCAGGACGATGGATCGGAGGAGGTGGGCAACATTTTTTTGTTCATCAAAAGTGGCCTCCTAGATCACCAGGCCTTACTCCTTGCGATTTTTATCTGTGGGGATACACAAAAGCGTGTATGCTTGCCCTACTACTCTTCAAGACCTACGAGATCGAAATGTTACAGCAGCGAGTTCAATAACCACGGACCAGTTACTTCGTGTGTGGCAAGAAATGTACTACCGATTCGAAGTTTTTCGCATAGAAAATGAAGCTCATGTTGAATACATAAAATAAAACTTTGGAGTTTCCTCTATCCAGTGATGTATTGTATGCGTTTCTTATCTTTTGTCTTTCATTAGAAAATAAATATTTTAAATGTGGTGTTCCTCTTTTTGAATAACCCTCTAAACGATTAATAATTTTTATTCTGAGATAAGTTTTTCACACTTTTTATTTATTTTATTTTAATTCGATTACCTCTCTTTAATACGTGTCTTGATTTAAATTTTTCTGCGCATCCAAATGTAGGAAAATTAGCTTTATTTGCCTTCGTTATAGATATTTGCTACTCTATGATGTACCTAATCTTTGATAATCTTTTGATGGCTCACAGAATCCTCGAAATTCAGGAGATTCCTATAAAAATTCTGAGACTTTTCATTCATTTTGAGTCATTTATTCTTTCTTTATTATTATTATTTTATTTATCAACTGAAAACTCAGAATGCATGCTGTCAAAGGCCTGAAGCTGTGTAACTAATGAAAAACTTTTTGCAAATTCTCTGATGGCTGATCAAATTTTGAAACTAGATCAGCCAACAGAGAATTTCCTTAAGAGCAACCAGAAGCGAAGGAGAAGATTAGAAAGAGATAATGCCTCGTGGCTTAGCTGTAAGATCTCGGCTTCATTGCCGGAGGATTCCAGGTTTGAAACCCGATTCCACTGACGATCTACCGTGTATGTGGGCCCTGTGCACGTTGTGGGTTAAACGTCCCACCGTTGATGTCGTGCGGCAGCTTGGAGCTCAGGCATCGTTCCTGTCATCTGACCGTGGTTCAAAGTTATGAGGTCTGTCCCATAATAGCCTCGTGTTGTTTCAAAATGGGACGTTAATTAAACTAGGAAGAGGTTTTTGTGATAAGAGGGTACTATTTCTTATACCAGTTAATACTCCTTTGAAAAAAGAAGCTGGGATAGGACATGTCCTAGACAGCCTCGAATATTCTGCACCCTCGGATACGTAAACAATTATGAGTATGTATATCTGCGAAGGTATTGATTAATAACTTAAGGCTCTCAACAAATAATTCCTGCGTTCTCTTATCTCATTCAGATGTTTGCCTTGAAAAGGAAAGTTTATTATCCTTAGGACAGTTTTTGTTCGCCATTGTTTATACACACACCTTACAACTGATTGCGACCCTTTATCGTACAACTGAATTACTGTCAGCTAGCAATAGGAGGATGTACCGCGCATGCGCAATTCTCTCCAAGTTAGCTCGTCTCTATGTGTAATGTTAAACGCATGCGCCAAATCCATTTCAGCGCTTAGTTTCTTCACGGAATGTTCCTTTTACTAAGAAATAATGACGCATCCATCAAAACTAAACCAATTTATCAGTGGGAGCAAAACAATCTGTTGCAATCTCTCAACACACATATTCACTGGCTCTCACTACAATGAATTAATTCTTGTGGGGATATCTGAAACAATATTTATTACTCAAAACAAGCAACGACCGCGACTTGAAAGCATCTATTGGAATTGAATGCAATCAAATGCCAATTGAAATACTTAGCGCCGTTTGCCATTGCTCGGTCTATCGATAGCGCCTGGATAACAACAGTTACAAGTCGAACAGTTTCGTTGGTCGACGAAATTCTACATTCGTATTTAATTAAGATGAGCTATAGAACTTTGATGTATAGTAATTTTTATTTATTTATTCTAACAGTTTAATTACAATGTTTATAGATTCGTGGGTATATGTTCTACCTTGTTATAATGTTTATACCTTGTATTTAATGTAATTCCCTGGAAAACATGTTTATTTTTAACAAAAAAATGTCTCCCTTATTTGTTTCATATTTTATTGCATTCATCCATCACTGGATATTTCATTATGATGAAACGACCCCTTTTTCCACTCTCGGTATCCGTACTTGTAAAAAAACTCTTGTGTACTCTCAGCAGAAAAGATACGGTTTCGCTACAAAGTTCTCAGCAAAAGAATTAAAGCTAAATGCAATTAAGCTATCATAATGCCGTTATCCTAAATGAATTTCCTATTCGTCGTGAAAGGTTAGCGGGGCGCTTGGGGAGGGAAGTCGAGGAATTTCCGACCGTTGGATGCCCCGCATATTTACAGGCCCCCAGAGCTGAATAATGATCACCGCAGAATGCGCTGAAAGACATTGCTGGAATGGTCGGACGAGAGCTTTCTATAAATGAGTTTCCATCGGTCTTTATTTGTTTAAATATGGTGCCAGGCGAAACTTAGCTTTACCAGAACTAAGAATTCGCCGATAATGTGTATGTAAGAAATAAGGTGTTTGGATATGTAGAGATCTATGAAAGGAGTTGAAGTCGTTTAAATCCAATAATCTTTTATTTGAAGGCTTAAATTATTCCTATTATTGATGAAAAAGTATATTTAAAGTCTTCAGAAGGTACTGTAGACGAGTCTACATCATGGTCATTGTTGAACGGAGAGACTTGCACCACAGGGAAGTGTCTAAAGTAGTCGTTATATATATATATATATATAACGTATTCGTGGTTGTAGTCGTTGGAAATAAACAGGCCGAGCAAATAACTACCTCTTATTTTATTATCAATAGGAGAGTGGTGAATATACGTCCATCTCCGTTTAGGTTACAAGCGAAAGTGAACAGCAAAATCCCTGTATTCTCTCGGATAAGGGAATAATATATTGACACGTGATCAAAGTGAAGGGAATATTGGATATTTTTAATAAGTTACGTAGGCGCGTTTCAGGGAAAAAGTCTGGTGCCAAACAGACGCCGTCATGATTTTCTGTGGGCACGTGAAAGCGATCAAATGTTCTTTTAGTAATAAATATGCCAAAATGAGAGATTTAATATACCTCCAGCGCGGTGAAAGAACGAAACTGGAGTTTTAGAAAAGTGATTTTGGAATACATTAAGATTTTAAAATATATACTATTAGAATTTGGAATAAAATTAAGTGAGATTATTACATATATATATTGATACTGGCATGGACTACCCTAGCAGGGTTTAAGTCATGGGAAGCACCGATGGAGAAAGGGAGATCGCACCGACTTCACGAGGAGGACGGCTGGGCCCCTAGCCCCAAAGGGCAGAGAGGGCACAAGCCGAACCCCACAGTGCAGCGCCAGAACAGCCCCTAATTATAGAGTCAAATAAAAGAAACTGTACATACTTCGCCAAAAAGTGGCGGTAATTTAACATGACTACATATATTTTATATCAAAAATGTTCAGGCTTGCATCACAGGGAAGTGTCCAAAGTAGTAGTTTGAATCGCGGTCACAGGTTTCATACTTTAATCCCCAGATATTTTCAAATTCAGCAGCTTTTGGGGGTTATCTATGTTAGCCGGTACGGAGTGCCGGATTAGACACTGAAATTTACGATAATTAAATTTTTAGAGGCGTGCGGAAAACTAACGGTTCTCTCGACTCATAAGTTAAAGTAGAAGTGCTTTTATCTTCTAATTAAAGTAAGTGCGTTTATTTTAAAAAATTAAGGGGCGTTAAAAATAATTATCACACGTAATATATTAGAATTCATTATTTAACCCTTTGCGCTCCGTTTGATTTAATTTGTTAGTATCTCGTTCCGAAACCGCACGATGACTAGTTAGGAAGAAACATCGGGAATCGATCATCACGAAACACGATCGAGAAGAAGAAATTGCATCTGAACAGGCACCCATCCTCCAAACTTTTGTATCACAGCAGCGGGATGACTTTGACCCACGACGGTAGACCCATCCTCCAAACTTTTATATCACAGCAGCGGGATGACTTTGACCCACGACGGTAGATTGCATGTATATCAGGCCCAAGTGCATGTCGAATTCTTGGTGAAATCGGGTCTTAATCCTACCATCCTCCAATTCCAAAGTCGAAACTCTACCAACCTCAGGTAGGGCCCCAGTGGTTTAATGACAGAACGCCGCCCCATGTCCCTGTTCCTGCAACCGTTACAGTTGCCGCACCAGGAGTGGTTTAGTGACAAGATATAGGCTTCAAGACCGGAGGTTTCGAGGCTCGAAACCCGATTACCTCAAAGTTTCGTCGTTTATGTGGGCTTTGTGCATGCTAAATTTGGCTTTAAGAGGTTAACAAGCCCCCTCTTCCGCTGGTGTGGAGTAGAAGTTTTGGGAAGGGAATGCCGTCCTCGTCATCTGACAATAGTTCAAAATCACGAGGTGCGTCTCAAACTAGACCGGTGTTGCTTCAAAAAGGCAAAAGAATTCAGTTTAACAAAGTTTGGGAACAATTGGAAACCAGTCATTATGATTTTAAATTAATAACTGTGCTTCAAAAGTACGTTTATCGTAAAAATAATAATGCTCAAACTTAATGCATAGCTTTAATTTAAACATGTTTTTCAGATTTGTATGTTAGTGTGCGCCATGTCAGCTAACAGCTGTCGACTAAATGTCGAACAAGTATACTGGATATTTTTCTGACAAAAGCAGTTTTCTTATAAATTCTTCGAGTAGTGGCTTCCTGACAACTTTTGGCATCAAATCAATTTCTCTATCAACGAGAAAATAAAGATGAGAAGGCAAACCGGCACCATGTAACCAGACAGCAATTTTATTACTGAAGAAAAGTTGTAAACCACTTTTACTGTAAACGCTGTGAAAAATAGAGCATTCTACATCAAAAATATAAAATGCTATTTGACATTATACAGGAAAATACAATCTGGCAACTGATAGGTATTTGAAAATACTGTTTCAAACAATTCAGGTTTTAAAGAAATATCACATTCCATTGAATCTGTTTCAAATGATACCTCTACATTTGATGAAATATCATCTACAGAAAATTTAAGCCAATATTTGAATTGGATCTATTCTAGAAGTAAAAGAAAAAAAATTCAAGCTGTAAAAAATGAAGAATGCATTTTCTTTGTAATATTTTCTTCCTTTTTTCCCGCGTTATTTCTTCGGTACAGTTTTTGAATTTACGGAAGCGCTCAAATTCGATTTCTAAAACTTAACTGAATATCAGCAGAGTATAAGTTTTCCTGTAACTCAGTAGCTCAACAAATCTATCCACAAGGAAATATATGTTATTAAGCAGAGGCCACGTGAAAAAAAAAATTCGAATTTGATCAAATTTTTAGATATAAAATATGAAAGAAACCTCAAAATAATTCACAAAGAGGCGTTTTCTACATTCATATCCTCTATAAATTACTTAATTATTCATAATTCTGAACAAAATAAATGAAATGATTAAGAAACAGCTAATATGAATGTTAATCAAATATTTACAGCAATCAAATGAATTGATCAAGTTTTGGAAATACATATAAAAAAACCTCATAATTATTCACAAAAAGTTGTTTTTTACATTAGCATCCTAGACAAATCACTTAATTATTCATAATTCTGAACACCATCTTGAATTTGAAAAAAAATATCTACTCAATGATGCTAATTGGATTACCGGATTAATTTTATTATACACACTTGCACAATTTTTAAATGATATTTTAACTCTAGTTACGATCACTTTCATACAATTAAGTGATCATGCAACTAAGTGCATTTAATATTTTATTGGAACATGTTTGGCAATAAAAATATTTTCATGCAGGATGAATGGCAACACACTTATTAAAATATTGTTACGATAATCGATCATACGGTCGGTGTTCGGTGAAAGCAGCTCAACAAGCCGGATAATGGCCAATGATGCTTTATTCCACGGATATTCCAGAAAACACTAAACACAGGTAACAAGAAAACAGCACTTGTACAAATTACCACAAGCCACACTTGTAACTCATGCAGACAGCAAATCACTAATAATAACAGAAATATCACTGACAATAGCGCTCAGCGTCTAATAACTGGCCAACTCGCACTGCGAACAGAATTCCAAGGAGATTATTGGCTCGTTTGAGCTCTCCGGTATTTATACCTTTTCTGACAGAGCGTGGCGTCATATGGAATTGTCTAGAATGATCTCCAAAACTCGTTTCCTAATCGAGTTAGGGCCATAATTCTTGTATTTTCTAGAACCTTCATTTTATCTCTAAGGTCTGGGGACATTGGTTTTCATTCCATTAAGAATCTCTGTAAATCCGTTTTTCATACCATTAGACTAAAATGGAAGGAAAATAACATTACAGATTCGTAAAAATATCATGGAAAAATATTATCTTTTTTGTGTGCTTAGTACACAATGCAGAAAATCGAATGTGTGTTAGGATTTGGACCTCATTTCGATACAAATCTACAATTTCGACATGAGGACTAGATGCTATATTTCATTAGTTATCGGGCTCATATACACATGGGCAGACACTTAGACATAACTCCAAACATGATTTTTTTTTACTTAAGAAAGTCTAAAGCGTTGCCACTTATCAAAATCTCCAGGGCAAATTTTCTTATGGTTATAATACTTGTGGATACTTTGCATACAAGAAAATAAAAATCTAATTTTTAATAACAGAAATCTTCTTATAAAACTTGCATGAAAACTAAATATAGATGAGAATCACAGCAAAGTAGGCGAGAAGATACTTGTTTTGTTGTTGTTTTTATCTTCTCAAAATCTCATGTTTTTCCGCAAAATATTTTTAACAGTAAAAGCTTCATATCTACTAAATGAGAAACGCTGCCCTGAAAAATTAATCAACGATCACTTTCTTTATGTTCTTAAGAACACTTTTCATCGAAAGGAAAAATTAATCTTTTTCTATTTGGTTATTAGTTGGCCAAGTTTTAAGTGCTTTTTAATAACTATTACTTCTTCATCTAACATTATTACAGAAATGAGCATTTTTTCTTCCCTTGTTTCTTAAAAATTCTACACTTTAGTTTTATGTTGGAAATGGGCTACGTGAATTTTTTTTCGAAAATATGGATGAACTAAAATTGCCTCAAGACAATTTACACAGAGCGAAATGTTAATTAAATCCTGAAAAATGCAAATGAAAAGCAATGGGGAAAAAACTAAAGTAGAATAGTTATTAGAATGAGAAACAAGATGCTACTTTTCTTTTAACGTGAAAATGCTTCAGGGGATAAAGGATACCTTTGAAATAAATTAACAGAATCTTATAGTCATGTTTCTTTTTTACTTTCTCGTATACGAAGTATACAAAGAGAAAGTATTGTAATCGTCAAAAAATTCGAATTCGAGATTTCGACGAATCTCCACGTTTTAGACCTCCCTGAGTCCAAAAAACACAATTTTGGAATTATATCTGTCTGTCTGTGAACACGATAACTCGAAAACTATTAGAACTACGGGGATGAAATTTGGTATGCGATTTTTACATATAATTCGTAGGTTATCAAATTTTGGACAAAATCCGTCTGCGGGAAGTCTGTCTGTCTGTCAGCATTCATGTGAACTCTATAACTCAAAAACTTAAATAGCTAGATAGATAAAATTTGTTACACAGTTTTTTCATCAGAAATGTAGGTTCATATAAGATTTTGGGCCAAATCTGTCAAAAGGTTGACCGTCTATCGGTCTGTATAATCGTATACTTTTGAACGCCGTAACTTCTTAACAAAATTACTTAGAGAAATGAAATTTCGTATGTAGTCTTGAAACCCTAATTGTAGATTTGCCTCCAATTTTTGTTTAAATCGGTTAAAAAAAGCGTTGTAATTATCTATTCGGTTTTTTTCTCCATTCTACGGGGCAAAAAAAAGCTGCGAACGTTGGAGCGAGTGTTTTCCCCACCCACCCGTGTTATTCGTATGCGATAAAGTTTTGGGGAGGTCACTAACGCTGGTTTTATATAGTGGTTAATTTCTGAACCGAACCAAGTTAACGGAGCATTTAAATTGTTAGCAACTCCAATTAATTTTTTAATAATACCTTAAGAGAATTTTCGAAAATTTTTCACCTCAGTAAGTGTTAAAATCATGTTTGAATAAATATTCTACGATGATATCCATTCAGGATTGTGATTAGAAACGAACGCACCGTGTCAATTTTATTTTGAAATTCACCGTGTAACTCACAGGAGGAAAAAACATGGCGCGTAACAAACAGTGTAAGACAACACGCGGCATGGGGGCTGTGAGGTCTCGTGTATTGAGTTTATTTGAGAAAAGATCGGAAAATATCGTCACATTTTTCGCCAAATTGAGAACGACCCTACTATCAAAATGTCATCTTACGTTTGTCACACATAACTGCAATATGTGGATGATTTAAATCTAAATATCGTCGCTTAACAAGCAACATCACCTATCTCAACTTTTTGAAATTTCAAAGAGGAAAAAAATGTATCATAAACATGAGACCGCATATTCCTACCAGGTGTGAAAAAAATTCAGAAATATTCGTTATTGGTTGCGAAAAATTGGGCATTTTCTTCCTCTTTGAAATTTCAAAAAATTGAGATAGGGGTGTTGCTTGACGATATTATCTGTCATCAGTCAGAAGATACAACTTAAATAATTTTCATTGTCATTTAATTATTTTTTTGGGGGGGGGGCATTTTGAGCAACGCCTTGTTGCAATTTTTTAAAATTGTTTTCAATAGATATACTATTATTTGCTCTGTCTTTAGTTTTCAACAAAACATTTGGGCCGCGGTGGCCTAGTGGTAAGGTCCAGGCTTCGGGGCTGGAGGATTCCAGGCTCTAGGCCTGATCCATCGAAGATCCGCCGTGTATATGGGCCTGGCGCAGTCTAAATGTAGCGTCGTGGGCCAAACGACCTCCCGCTAGTGTATCGCGGCATTTTGGAGAGGGGTTGCCCAGGTGCCGTCTTCGTCATCTGACCGCGGTTCAAAAATTAAGAGGTTGTGCCAAAATAGCCCTCGTGTTGTTTCAATGCGGGTTATTAGTATAAATAAATTAAGCTATTCAACAAGACAGTAATTTTGAATTACATTTCCTTATTTAATTTAATTAAGCAGAGAAGATTTTTTTTAATTCCAAATATTGGAGGGGGAATATCAAGCTGGGACAAACAGTTAAAAACCTGAACTGCCTCCAGTAATCCAAGATATTTCGTTACTTTATTAAATTTGGCTGCTTTGCTAAAGACAAAATGAGAATACATTATAATGAAAATTAATAATATTCAGATCATCAATTATATGAATTATGACACTGAATAACTATCATTCGCAAAAATAAGTGATAATATTCTACGCATTGTAAAAGTTTTGAAGGAGAATTCTTCAGAATCTCTTTTAAATTAAATCTAGTTAATCTTTTTCAAAATATTAATATGAATTATTTAATTCACTTAACCCCTTGACATTTTATTTAAATCTGGAGCATACCCGGAAGATTTTATTTAAAATGGGACAAACTCGGGACATTTTTCCAGACCGGGACGAAAGGCCAGAATTAAATTTTTTGATCAAAGTCATATTAAATTTATTGGTACGACACCAACTAGGTCTTTTAAAACCATTTTACATTCACGGAAACATATACACACAAAGCCGAAGAGCTTGTAAAACTCGCAACCAAATAATTAGACGTGGATTTCAACTTTCTTGATTCGAAACCTCAAATTAAGACAAATTTAAAGGAAAAAGCAATTAAGTTTTTGACAAAAAAGGTTATTTAACTCTATAAAAGGTATAATTACTAGGGAATTTTTCGATAAACTTGAAACAGAGATTAAAGGGTGACATTTTCTTTCAATAGATTTTTTTACTGGACAGGGAATCTTCAAAATTTTCCAGAAGATATCTAAGGTAAGAGCGAGAAGTGTAACTGTGGAACAGATGAGGGAGATGCTAAACATCTTCTTATGGAGTGTGGGGGATGTGGAAAGAAGAAAGAAAAGCGCTGAGATTGAACTGGAAGATTCCGTGGAAATCACTACCTCTCTTAATGCACCCCTGTTTCCAAAACTTTTCAAAGACAGTTCTTCACAAACTCTTAATAGAATTTCAGAGTGTTTGACTGTTTTATATATACTATTACTATGAAAAAGGCAACCCAGTTATGGAATTCCAACAATCAAATGCCAATCGACCTTAGGAATCGATTATGTCACATTATTTCGAAATTTATAGGCGCCAACCTTCTGTGATATTACTATGCTTATTTACTTATACTTTATTCTTAGTTTTCTATAATTTTATTTGGTCGTTCTTGTTTTATTTTTTATTATAAATATTATTTTGTATACCACATTATTTTTTCTTTTTAATTTTATAGTTAATACAAGTTTAGTTTTAGTTGCTGGTCTTAGTTTAGTTTGTTTTATTAGTTTTAGTTTAGTAAGTTTTAGTTTGTCAGTGGTATTTCTTAACTATTCTAAATGTTTTTGATATGCCATACACTTTCATATATATTTCTGAAATGCTGATATATTCCGTGAATTTTGCCAAATTATGTGGCATGCCTGTTGTATATTTTATGACATGTATACTTTCTATGTGTCATTACATGATCTTTTATTTGTTTTGTGAATCTTTCTTGCCGGTTTTCACGCGCCATATGCAATTTTGGGTATGTAGATGAAGCCGGCGACGGTAAAATAAAAACACACACAAAAGATAACCATTTACGTTAATTTCTAACTACTAACAATTTTTTTATTTATTTATTTGGGGCCGCAAAAATACACTCTTTGCGTCACAGTTCGAGGGTCGCGGTGGCCTAGTGGTAAGGTTACGGCTTCGAGAACGATCCCCCAGAAGATCCACTGTGCATGTGGGCCTGTAGCTCTTTAAATCTGACGTCGTGGGTGAAAGGTCCTCCCGCTGGACTGGTGTGGTAGTTCGGAGAGCAGGATTTCATCCTCGTCATCTGATCGAGATTCAAAATTACGAGGTCCGTTCCAAAATAGCCCTCGTGTTGTTTAAAACGGGACGTACATTTAACTAAACTTTGCATCACAGTTCTGACTGTTTCTGTTTCTTTCTTGTTCTCGCCGGGCGGTGGCGCTGATGTAGTACGCATTTGTCACATTGATGATTTCAATGACTTCATTATGATTTTCAAAATTCCGAGTAAAGCAATTATCTGGATGGAGCACGCAAAATTATTTCACACCTTGGATTCTTTTATCTTAAAATATTTTAATACCATTTCAAATGTCGTCTGCAAAAAATCAAGATTTCATCCATCAGA
The DNA here is from genome assembly GCA_013235015.1 of Araneus ventricosus. Lineage (NCBI taxonomy): Eukaryota > Metazoa > Arthropoda > Arachnida > Araneae > Araneidae > Araneus > Araneus ventricosus. Next base: position 73,159 of record BGPR01000437.1, on the reverse strand, counting down.
CGAAATGAGCATCGTGCAAGACGGAATGTCCGTCAAAAATGTCGTCATTTGTCACCCAGTTTTAGCAAGACAAGTCAAGAAAGCAGCTGCTCGAAATACACTTGCTGCTTGTCTAAGCTTCAACTTGTAAGCTCTCGGAGTTTTGAAAGAAGAGAGAGAAATGTTTTCGTTCGAGGAAGGCGGAAGAGAGGGTGGAGCAATAAAAAGGAGTCGATTAGGGTGGGGGTGACGGTTCAAATGTTCTTGAAGAATAAAATAAAGCATCGAAAAGAAATAGGTTTAAATCTAAGAGCAGAAGAAGTTTACTAGGATGTTCGAGTTTTGCCAACAGAATAATAAAAAAAAATGACAGGAGCTGTCTTTTCAAACAGCCGCTGATGTTAAAGGCGTAGGAATACTTTACTCGCGTGATTCTTTTATTTCTCGAAGTTTCTGGGAAGAATAGTATACCTAGTGTTCCTCAGTGGTAATTAAAATTTGAGCCACTCTCATTCACCATTTATTCTTGAAACCATAAAAAAATGACAGGAGGCTGTCTTTTCAAACAGCCGCTGATGTTACTACTTTATTCGCGTGACTCTTTTGTTTCTCGTAAGTTTTTAAGTTTAAGTAAGTTTTTTGTAACTTCTGTTGTTACCCTTTATCTCTAAAATAAGATATTAGTTATGTTTTTACCATATATATTTACCGAGCTATAGAGGATCGTGTCACCAATTCATGCGTATTTTTGCCCAACTTTGCGACTCAGTAATAGCTGAACTACAATTCCGATTTTCAATTTTCTTTTGTAACTTCTGTTGTTATCGTTTATCTCTAAAGTAAGAGATTAGTTATGTTTGTAACATATGTAGTTACCTAGATATAGAGGATCTCCCGCACCAAGTTTTGTGGCGTTTTGCCGTGTGAATCAATTTTCTTCCTGAGACCCTAATGGGAGGAATGTAGTCCTACGTTAAAATGGCGTTACCTAAAAGAAAACTCATGCATTTTTTATAATACTCGCAAGGGATTAAGCAATTTTATTTGTATAAAAAGTATATGATAAAAGAAGAAATATTCAAAAAAATTGTTTTGCCTTATGGTCAAAGTTGTTGAGTTTTTTAGAATCTGGATCCTAATTTCTAATGAAAGTTTTACCAGCATTTCTTTCAAATGGTTTTTGTTCAATTAAGTTCCCTTTAATGAGTTTCAAATAATTAATATAAAATTATTATTTTTGTTATTCATATTTATTTGCTATTTTTAAGTATTTCGATTGATATTTTTAGTAACAGAATGTATTTCTTCTTAACAGAAAAAAAAAACGGTATTTTTTTCGGTTTCAGTGATAACCTGTTTTTCAGATTCATGTCTGACTGTATGTGTGTATGTGAATATAACAACTAAAAAGGTAACGAGCTAGATGGATTAAATTTAACTTGTGGTTCAAAATCTTTGAACTGTTTCAAATTTTGTATCAAATACCTCAACAAGAATAAGTACTTTTTCTAAGTACATACTTCATTTTCTTCCCTGCGTTCAGAAAACTAAACAAAAGTTAGCCATATTTAAAAGAATTTTTGATCATATGCATTGCCATTTACTTTAAATGAAAATACTTTATACTTTTAATTATTTTATTTATTTGTCTGTGCGTTGTTACTCATATCCATGTTAAATATTATATATATTTTTAATTATTGCGTTTACTTGTATTCATACTGTGACTCCAGCCAGTGAAAATATCATCACTTAACGAGCAACACCACCCATCTCAATTTTTTGAAATTTCAAAGAGGAAGAAAATACTCAATTTTTCGCAAACAGCAGCGGATATTTCTGAATTTTTTTTCACATCTGGGAGGAATATGTGCTCTTATGTTTATATAAGATGTGAAAAAAATTACTTGGGCTTATTTTATAATAAATTGAGTATTATTAAGAGGATACTCAATTTTTCGCAACCAATAACGGAAAATTCTGAATTTTTTTTTCACATCTGATAGGAACCTGTGGTCTTATGTTTATATAAAAACCATTTTATACCATTTTAAAATTTAAAAAAATAGCTTTTTACTTATACTAATTTTATTCATGTGCAAATTTTTTCTCTGATATTAATAAATTTTTCAAAATTAGGTTTAAACACAATTTAAAATAATTTTTTTTATATTATTGTAATGAAATTCGAAACAGTTTTATTGTTTCATCAAATCTTTCACTGGCGTGCTATTGCGAATGTCGTGATAAAAAAAGAATTGTTTTACATTAAACATTGAATTTCAAAAACAAAATAAAACATTACAATAAACAAAACAAAACAAATTAATCATTACAATAAACAAAACAATTCAAATTAAACATTATGCTTTACATTAAGATATTAAATTTCAAAAAGCAGAATTTTCTCTTTCGCTTTATGACAATATTTTTAGGCTGGCATTCTTTCTGATGGGGTGACGCAAAAAACGTTACCCACAGAATGCAACGGCTGATGCAATCAAAGAAGCAGAATCAAATCTAAAACATTTTTATGCTGCGATGTTTCGAACTAGAGGTTCAAAATTTAAGGTGATTTTTTTAAATTAGAAAACAACGATTTTAATGGTATTTAATAAATGGCAATGAATGTTCATTACCTAAAAACGCTAGAACCAGGAAATTTTAAATTGTTTTGTTTAATTATGATACAAGCAACAAAACTAATATTTAAGTAAATGTTGAATTTTAAGAGATGAGATCTGTTAAAAGAAAATAACCAACTACTGATAAATTGTTATTAGAAAACATTTTTATTTTTCAATTTCTAAATTGACATAGAATAGCCAAAATTGACTTTTGTGACCTTAAACTCGATTAACCAATAGTTCCAATGTGGGTTGGTGGGTCTTTGGAAGCACTTACGCTTAGGGATCTTTTATCTTCCATTCAACCGGAAAGGAATTATTAGTGATAATCAACAGTTCCAAAATTTCTTCAGTGTTAAAACACCTTTTTTTTTTTTGCCTAAAAGTTCTTTCATTTTGAAACAGTTGAAAATTATCCTCTTTGATAAACTATTTTGCTTAATGTTTAGTTAAATTTCAGACAGAAACACTTTATTGCGTGTGTTCCTTTTTCGAATTACTAATATAATAGCCCAGATCTCTCGATAACGCTCTGATGTCACCAACAATAAAACTCGCGTCATAGCACTGCGAGACGTTAAACAGCATTACAGTAGAGTCTCCCTACAACGAAGTCTCTCTACAGCGAATTTCTCCCTATAACGAAATTTTCAATCGGAAAGTTAAATAACATTCAAAATATTCTCCATACAACGAAGTGGTTGTCTCCCTGTAACGAATTTTTTCAGAGATTTATCTTTTCGATTTTTGTCATTTTTGAAGAAAGTTGATCATTTCTGTGCAATCATTTCGCTCACACGTACCTATTTCTGGAACCACTCACTCTTAAAATGTGAAAATTTTACATCACGAAATGCAAAGCAATGTAAAATAACGGATTTTCCAAGTAAAATAAACGTAAATACATACTAGTACATATTATTCTCTAAATCGGTGAATTGTCTTAAGTTTTGAGCATTTTATTTATACAATAAAAATTAGTACAATTTTAACAAATTTATAATGTATATTACTTCATTTTTAATTGAAAATCATAATTAAATACATTTGAACTTATCGCACCTATTGAAAAGTTTGGAACATTTACTTAAATAACTGCAAAAATCTCTAATCTCCGTATAACGAAATTTTCTCTATAACGAATTTTTCAATTGGAACCAAGCGATTTCATTGTAGGGAGACTCCATTGTATTTCATTGTTAGAGAACCTATATTTCAGTAATTTTAAATTTAAAAGAGTAATTTTCGTTCTAATTTCAAATTTAATAGTTCTAAAATAGTGAAATAAAATTTTCTATCGATTGATATAAAATTTATATCGCCATGATCAATAGTTCCCGTGAAATTTTAAATTATATTAATCCTATATTTCCAATTAATTTCCATTTGTCAATAGAAGGTAGTAAATTAAACACGTCAAATTTGACGGGAAATCTCTCGAATGAAGAGGCAATTTGCACTCGTCATACCATGACGGGTTATTTTTCTAGTATAATAATAATAACATAATATATATTTATAAAAACCAGTCTTTTTCACAATCTTCTAACTGTGCAGAATAATTCTTTGAACTATGGAAAACAGTTAATAAAAAGTTTAATTATTATTTCGCCACCGTATACAACATTTTTTAGCACAGCGCACAGTTATGATGGCACTTTGGGCAACTTTTGAATGAAGCGATTCAAATGCTTAAAATAATTTAACATTCACAAGTTTACTCTGCATTTTCAGGATTCTTTGATCACACTTTCTGTAGATTATTCTGCTGAATAAATTGGAATTGCTTACATAAGCATTACCAAAGCAGTTTGAAAAGATGCTATCTGCTCAAAATCTAACGTCTCTCACATATGAATAGCTCATGCCTTCCCTGATTAAGCAGTACTTGAAGAATTTAACCGCTGAGAGCAGTCTTCATAAATAAATAAAACACAGACAGATAATTACTATCTCAGAAACATTTCGGCTTGTGTATTTATTTAACTTTCATGTTCCAAGAGGTGTATTGCCATCTACCCTTTAATAAACTCCTGCTTGATTTTTTTCGGTCGTTGAAAGCAGTAGGAATCGCTTTTAATTAAGTTCGTGAGGGAAAAAAAAATGGCGAAATTGCAATTTTTCGATTTGCTGATAATATTCCAATATTTACCCTGCAGGCACTCAGCGTTGCATGAAGACAGAGATGTTTTCCAGGGTACATTGGGATACAGGGGGAGAGAGAGAATCTTTAATGCCAAACGATTTTCCTTCCCACTCCCCTCCTACTCTCTCTCGCTTCCGAATTCTCGATGAATCACGAAGTAAAGTACCCCCTTCCCCCTTTTATCCACACCAAGAGCTCAGCAGGAGTGTCTACCCCCCTGTTTCGACCCCTGTGGTGCCCTTCCCCCTCTAACAAGAGACCCCTTCCTCCCTTCCCCCTCCGTTGATGGAAAACGAAACAAAACAAACGCATACCATCATCGATCTTTGTGGATGTTGCATCATTCCATCGCCAACTGATTTGGCGATACTCAATTCAAGTTGGTAACCCTTCCCTTGCAATTTAGTTTACCTTTTCATCCATAGATGTCGCTCGCTCTTACTCTATGTCATGCGGATTGATGAGCGAATGATGGGGGGGAAAAAAGAAAGGAAAAGCATGGTAAGGCAGAAGAAATTAAATACAAAAATAACAAGTGAAGAGTGCTCGGTTGAACGACAGGTAAAGTAAGCAAAGCAGTTTGTTTAGCTGCTGCAGGGTAAAGCGCGCTATCGATTTTAAAAGGGGAGAGATTTTTTTTTTGTTGTTGTTCGCTCTTCTTCCTTTCAATGTAACAAAGTTGTTTAATTTTTAAACACCATACAATGAGAAGAGCACATTTCAGCCTTTCCGGTCTAGCAGAGAATTAGTTGCTTCCAAATGGATTTTCTTGCTTGTTTTTCCTTTTTTACTTCTCCCCTCGATTACTTCTCTCTGTTGGGAGAAGAAGAAGAAAGAAAAAAAAAACTTACATTATTCAACAGATCCCGAGAGGAGTCATCTCCCTTTTTATGCCTTGTTCTGATTTAAAAAGAGATGGAAGAACGACTAAGTAAATATTTAAAGTGACTCGAAAATGCCTCCGAAACTCGTTTAATGACATTGTCGGAAGGCTTAACTCTGCAATTTGTGTCGGTGATGGGCAGTGTTGACATGACGCATTCCATTAGTTTTAATTATATATGAAATTGAGAGTTATATACTTACAAGTTGGGTAAGAAAATGTAATTTTGTTTCTTAAAAAAAGTAAATTAAATTTTAAATGCCCAGTATTGCCCTTAAGCAACATACCCAATTTTGTCTTCTAAAATCTTGAGAATAAGACCGAGGCTCTAATGCCTCTTGTTGCCAATAGGATACATACTGAAAATTACATTAAATCATTTTACAACACATTGATGGCAGCCTGTGCTGATAAAAAAAAATAATAATAAACTTATGTTTTTCACTTGAGGCCTACATCTTTTTAGCTTGTTTGTACGCTTGGGAATACCATATTTTATTCTACAACGTTGAAGCAAATTCCTTATCCGTATTATTAATTATTAAAATTCATCTGTGCTTGACATTATAGAATTTTACCAAGGAAATTTTTTTCTGAAATAAAGCCCAGTGTTGTCAGTTGGTAACAAACTGTTTTTTAACTATAAACCATACTTAAAACACAATAGGATTTTAAAGTATTTTTTCCATGTTTTATTCAAGAAATAAAAGAGAAGAAGAATTTTTAAATCAATTTTTTAAAAATCGGGCTTTTAAGGGTTAAAAGTCACGCTCGATTCAGCGTGTTAGTTTTAAAAAAGTAGTCACACCAACTTGATACACAGCTTCGAATATATATATTTTTTAAATCAAGAATATCCAACTTTTTTTATGAAATTTAAAACTTTTTGTGTTTATTTATGCTGCGAATCTTTAATAAATTTTAAAAACAAACAAATCACTCATTCCACTTGAAGTTTCCCATCCAAAATTAAAAAGTTTAGTCAAATTAATGTTACTATTAAGCATGGCCATTTTTTTACATGAAAAAGGAGTTAAATTAGGCCATTTTTAAGGGAATTGTTCAATAAATTATTTATTGAACAATCAATAAATTATTGAAACGTTCAATAAATTATTTATTGAACGTTTGATAAAACACATATTCATTTTTCATTCCGTTTGACAACAAATGTTTGAATGAATTAAAATTAACTGAAATTTTAAATATAAAATGTTCATTAATTTATTTGTCGATATGGATGAAAACAAAATCGGACTAGCTCTACATTTTAAGTTATAATTTTATCTAAACTGGAGCTTTTTGAAATTTTGAGTGACAGAGTTTTTAATAAAAAATTATCATATAACGTCCTCGTACATAAAAGTCCTTTATGCAAACAGATGCATTTTTTAGAAATAGTCCATCAATATTTAGTGGGGGTTTTTTGTATATAGTCCTAGATATTTTAGAAAGTTGTTTTTAAGAAAAAAATTTTAGGATAGAAGAATTAACGCAAGTTAATATCCAGCAAAAATTTTGGAAAAAGAATACTGTTTTGTGAATTTCCATTTTAGCAATCTGAAGTGGTTAACGTGGTTGACATTTTGCTGAGTCTTGCTATGGAGACATATTTCAATGAAAACCATACTTTGAATTTTGTTATTCATTATTACACGACATCCTCAGTCATGAACATCATAAATTAAATATGAAATACAAAATTTTTCTAAAATTACTGGAATTCTGTAATAATAAGATTAAATTAAATTTTCTCATTCCTTAATCTTTCATGAATGATAAAAAGATTTCATTCGTGAAAAAGTTAATTCAGATTCTTCAAAATAAATAAATATAACTTCTTATAATAATAATTAAACAAAACAACTTCTTATAATAATAATAACTGATAAAATATTCAAATAATAACTGTTTGAATATGAAACAAGGCAAACTAAAGTGACGACGTTACACGTAATCAGCTAGTGAAACATAAACTTTTATGGTAAATAGAATTATAAAAATTTTTAGTAATGAAATTCGGTTTGTTTTCCATAGCTTCTAATAAAAAATACTAAAAAACTAGCTTCAGAAAAAAGTAGTAAAAAGTAAAATATAACTTACAATAAGATATTCACCGACAACGCTGGAAAAGGACCGCAGCAAGTAAAAGAAAAATATTACAACATAAACATGCACCGAAAAATAAAATTCCGAAAACGAATCTGTAAGCAAAAAAGAATTTTCACCCAAGAAAAAAAGAGAGAGACGGAAAAAGTTTCATTTAAAATTCAGTTCCCTACGCGCACCATAAAAATGTTATTTTGGGTTTATCAGTAGAATAAACGGTTTGATAAAGTTTCGAATATTTTATCTAGGGATTCAACGATGCCGAAAAGAAAAACAGCTGGGGCCCTAACACGAGAAAAATGAACTAAAAAAAGTGCGTATGCATAAAATTCTTATTTGTTTTATACTAACTGAAAGAAACAAAAAGAAAGTTTGAAACTGCCAAACGGTTTACCAATCGTTTCTGAAAGAGTAACTACTTATTAAAATATAAAAGTTTTATTTTTATAATAATAAAGTTATTGTTTTTTCTTATATGTTTTCCAGAAATTGATGATTATTCTCAATAGATTTTCTTTTAATTTTTTACAAATATTCAAGAAACCTATGCTTGAAGTAGCGACATTAAATATCTTGCTGGTTTAGTTATTTTTAAAACGTTACTGATTATTTTCTCTTGTCTTATATAATTTTATCTTTTATATAATTTAGAAGCATTCCAGAGTGCAAACGATTTTTTCAGTACATTACTACATAATTTGTAGCCATGTTTTAAATCTGTTTGGTACTTATTCTTTTACTTAGTGTTTCTTAAACATCGATAGTTTTCTCCCAGGCAATATTATCGATTGGTGTTCTTCCACTCGATAGTTTAGAAACTATCGATAGTTCCAGTCGTTTGTTTCAGTCGATAGTTTTGAAACTATCAATAGTATCGATAGTTCCAGTCGATAGTTTTAAAACTATCGACTGAAAATGCGCCTATCGATAGTAGTGCCCGAGAGAAAACTATCGATAGTATTGAGAAAGTCGATACTATCGATTGTTTCAATCGATAGTTCTGAAAACCCGATACTATCGATTTGGCTTCGATAGTATCGATAGTCTATCGATGTTTAAAGAACACTGCTTTTACTGCTTTTCTTAATATTTTATGGTAATGAACAAAAATTTGTTAGATTCGAACTGAGAAAGAATTTAACACAGAGTATTCTCAGAGTTTTTCTCTGTGGAATTTTTAATGTGTTTGTGCAGGAATATAATAAAAAAAATATTTGCGAGTGAATCTAAAGTAGAAATTTACTCTCTTCCTGAATTTAAAGGAAAACATGTTCATAAGAAAGTTTCTTTCCTTAAAAGTAAAAGATAGAAAAAAATATGGAATAAATGATAAAATATCTATCAGAGTAATCAAATCGAATTATATGCTAGTCGTTACCAATTTCTATTGTCTTCATATTTTTCTCCTCCTTGAAAAATTCTCTTATATTTTTTTCAACAAAGATAAACTCCGTATCAAATTTTTACTATCGAATGCTTTTTCTTTTATCATCCAGTGTCCTTTGATCCTGTTTCAAAATCAACCGGAATTTAAGACCATGTCTCCTTTTAAACTTAAAAAAAATATATACAATTTTGCAAATCAGGAAAACGAATCAAACAGTATTTTAAAGTTTCAGCATACCTGTTCACATGAGAATAATTGGCTATAAATAAGGCATATAAGCATAAAACAAAACAAATAAATGCATTTGTATTTAATATGTTTGTTCCTTTTGTATACATAAAACATATATTTTTGTTACCTTACAGAGTCATATTGTAATTTAGACCTCCAAAGGTTTCACTGTTGCATTATTTGCTAAATGAATGCGAGTTACAAGATGCTTTAAAACCAATGGGTGAAACAACTTAAAATTGTAATTAAACTTCTCGCATATTTCCCCAAAAGGTGCCGTTTCTACTTTCCCCGCGTGGCTAAAAAAATTGAACCTACTGTTATCCAGAACTAATGACTA
>BGPR01000437.1:0-58779 GCA_013235015.1 Araneus ventricosus | reverse complement strand
AACAAAATGATAAATTATTGGGTGCTGTTTGTATGCGGTAAATAAAGTTCGATTTTGCGGATTTCATGTTCTGTATTGAAAACTGTTCTATGTGTATTAATTTACATGAATAATTTCAACAGACTACAGAAACTCTTGTTAATAAATTCCTTGCAGACATGCAGTTTTGAAATGTATTTCAGTAATACCTTGCAAAAAACAAGTTTTTTCCCAAGTTACTTACAGAAACACTAGAGGCGGGGTTTTAAACCTTTTTCTGCTGCAGAAATTTTTTTCGCGAGCCTGAAATTTAAATATAAATAACAAGTGATGGATAATCTTTGATAAATAAGAATTATTTTTAAAATTGCGCGATTAAATATTTTAGTAAATAAATATCAAAGTAACATCCCTACATGTGTGTGTGTTGTAGCCTTACGAATTCATGATTTTTTTTTAAATTTTTTATTCTTCAACCGCAAATGAGTAAATTTTTATAAAACGGGAGTAAAGCTTGCAAGAAAAATAATAGAAAACATTTATTTTGAGGTTTTAATTTAAATTAATTAAAAATCCGTAATTTCTTTGTTAAAACCTACTCACATCAATTAAAAAATCTTATTATTTTTATTGACAAATAATCAAATTATTCGAAATTAATCAGAAAACGCAAAATTTAAGTTATGCCGAAAGGCATCACTGCGCAGTGTAGGATAGGTTACAGCACCTCCTCAGTTACAATGGGGCCGTTCAAATATTACGTAAGCACCTAAGGGGGGAGGGGGTTTGCGATTTGCTTAATTTTGCTAACAAGAGGGGAGGGGGTATTGAGTGATGCTTACGTAAGACATTAAAATCACTTTATTTCCGAAAATCTCTTGTAACTTGCAAAAATAATTTAATTTTAAAAAATTAAATTTGAAAAAAAAAATAAATTTGGCAAAAGAAAATTAAACTTGAATTTTTTTTCCCATGATGTTCTGAGGTCAAGCATTTTAACCGCACAAAAAAAAACATAGATAGATAGGATGAATGTTCATTGAACACAATGGATAATAGTATCTTTTCTGTATAATAGCTGGCGGTGACAGCTCATAACAATGTTTGATGCATGAGGCTTATTTCTGAGAGCTTGCTACTATTTCCAATGATGAGATTGAAATGAAAAGGATCAATATGTTGTATTGTGACAATACGAGTTTCCAAGCAAGCACAAATAAACATGTTACAACAAACTTGAAACTCATTGAATATTTTGTGTATAAAAAAATATACTCTTAGTCAGGTATCACCAATCTCATTGAAAGCGGAAATAAAATAACGAATATTCTCAAAACCGCAAATCCTTCGTAGACATTAAGTCTGCTAATCACTTGACGTTTTCTTTTCCCTTCGGTTCTCATAGTTTTTTTTTTTAAATAATAGTTCATTTTTACTTTCTCGTATACGAAGTATACAAAGAGAAAGTATTGTAATCGTCAAAAAATTCGAACTCGAGATTTTGACGAATCTCCACGTTTTAGACCTTCCTGAGTCCGAAAAACACAATTTTGGAATTATGTCTGTCTGTGTGTGTGTCTGTGTGTGTGTCTGTGTGTGTGTCTGTGAACACGATAACTCGAAAACTATTAGAGATAAAGGGATGAAATTTGGTATGTAAACTTGAAACATAATTTGTAGGTTTCTATCAACTTTTGGACAAAATCCGTCAACGGGAAGTCTGTCTGTCTGTATGTTCGAGGTCATGCGAACACTATAACTCAAAAACTTGAAAAGCCAGATGGATAAAATTTGGTACACAGTTTTATCGTCATGAATGTAGGTCCGTATAAAATTTTGGGCCAAATCCGTCAACGGGTTGACTGTCTGTCGGTCTGTATAATCGCATACTTGTTAAGCCTTCGTTTCAAAACCATTTCCACGCGCATGCCTACTTAGCTATCTCTGGTACCAAGCGGGAGGATTACGTCCTTGAGACGGGTTTGTGATTGATATGTTTTAACCCGTTTTGCTTTCGCTCGCTCGTATAATAGCGGATCTTCCTGGAGTGTGATGGAAAATAAATATTGCTAAGTTTTAATACATAGGCATCTCTTTTAATATGATTCTTCACTTAAATATTTTACAATCACTATAATCTGCAATGGAAAACCTTATGATATTCGTTGCATTCTGGATTACAGTAGGTTCGATTTTTTTTATCCACGCAAGGGGAGGGGAAATGACAAATTTTTTAGCAGTATACGAGAAAGTTTAGGGGAGGCCACTCCCACTGGTTTCTTTTTCGTTTCTTCTCTGGGATGTTTTTTTCACCAATCAATTTCGTAGCTGTTAATATCCGATGAGAGTTAAGTGGATAATTGTTTTGATGATCTTTTTTTCATTATTTGGAAAATGAAAAATGTTTTTGATTGTTTTTATACCATTTTTTTCTTTCTATTATGCGTTGTTTTCTTCGATCTTTTCTGATCTTAATGATGTTGCTTTCCTTCGACAACATTATGCACAATTTTTCGTTCATTTTCACGAACGATTCTTCCGTCAATTTGTTCCGAAACCAAACTAATCACCTCCTCCTCTCTGAAGTGGTTGAACCTTGTAACCATAGTGGCCGACAACTCTACTGTCTAGTGTCTCAGGAGATTTTTAAACCGCACAGTACATAAAACAAGTCAAATCGAAAATGTGTCTTCATTTCGAGAAATATTGTATAATTTTTTTTTTTTTGAAAGATTCAAAAAGTCTTCATCAGATAAACCTTTTAAGGATATTCAATGCAAAACTAATGATGTGTGGCGGCAGTATAAAAATTCTTCTAAAAATGACAAAGAGTAGAGGAGTTAAGTGTTAAAAAGGGCTGAGGAAGAACTGCGAAAGGCAACCAAACAGAAATCAGTTTTTCTTGATTATTTTATAAAGGTAATTATAATCAGTTTATTCTTAAAATGTTAAGCATATTTTATCATGACTTCAAATTTATAATTAACTTGGTATGAAATAACTTCACTTATTCTTGTTAATATTCGCTACATTTATTAAAATATGTAGAGTATACTGACATTGTAATATGTAATAAAGTGTTAAAATTACCATCTTTCTATAATTTAATAGATAAATTATCTTTACTAACGCAATCTTAAAGTGAAAGTATTCTTCAATTTTCAAAAGTAATAATCTAAGAAATTAAGTGGTTCGAATACTACTTGGCATTTTGAATAAAATATTAAATAACAAATAACAATAATAGATTATGAAAATACTTTAAAATTCACCAATTATTTAATTCACCAATATAAGATTTATTTTTTTTTACTTCTCATGTTTTAGATTTAAAAAAATTTACGTATTGTAATGTTTGTTAGCTTTCAAAGTTATGTAGTTACAATAGTGTAATTGACAGTTATAAAAGTGCTTGCAAAAGAAAGTGTTCATTTACTTTTATTTAACAACTTACGTTTTTGATATAAAAGTGATTACTAAAAGTTTAGTCCTTTTGTCACCTGCTTAAAAAGTATAGGGGCAATTGTGAAAAATTAACGAAGAAGTTTATCAAGATTCCTTCCGAGAAGAAAGCGAAGGCCGCGGTGTCCTAGTGGCAAGGTCTCGGCTTTGGTAACGGAGGGTTCCAGGTCGAAACCCGATTCCACTGAAGATCCGCCGTGTATGGGGCCTGTTGCACGCTAAATCATACGTAGTGGCCAAACGTCCTCCCGTTGGTGTGGCGCGAAAGTTTGGAGAGGGGGGCTGCCAGCTCAGGTGTCGTCCTCGTCATCTGACCGCAATTCAAAATTACGAGGTCCGTCCCAAAATAGCCTTTATGTTGCTTCAAAATGGGACCTTAATATAACTAAACTAAACCGAGAAGAAAGCGATGAAGTAGTAACAGAAGGGGTGAAGCAATATAATAACAGATATGGAAAAATGGCTTGAGCAACCTTGGTCAGAATCTGAATAGATGATGGACATGTGCAAAATTAGATTTAAAATATAGCTATGTTCTTTTAAAATTGTGATAAACTAAGAAATTTTCTTAAACAAATTTGAAGGAAAGTAATTAAACATACATCTTTTTTTTTTTTCATTTTAAGCCGAGTTTTTTATTTGAATGAAGTCCTAAAATTTTAAAAATTAGATTATTACTTTTACACGTTTTGTAAAAAAAAAAGAAGGGGGTTACAGTTTGCTTACGTAATTATAAGAGGGGGGGTTTGCGATTTGCTTATTTTTGCTGACAGGGGGGGAGGGGGTCAAAAATCATCAAAAATATGCTTACGTAATATTTGAACGGCCCCAGTGCGCGAGCCGCCAAAATATTTTTTCAGTTGGATTAAATGCATTCAAATAAAAATTTATTATTAAAACGTTATAATAAATATTTATTTTCGTATGCATAAGTTTTTACATTAAAACAAAATTATATTTCTACAATAGGATTTTGTTCTGTAATAACGTAGTAAATAATATTGAAGTATTTAGATTACTCCAGGTTAGGCGTATTGAAAAAGGGCTAAGTACTGTCTATCCGCCACGAGAATTGTCGCCGCCAAATTGTTTAGTTTACGACGGTCGCTGTAGAAACAGGTTGTAATAGGAAGAATCTATTTCCCTAGTAGGTAGAAGTTCATTCAAATGTGTTTCGCCGCAAACTGGCTCCAAGAATAAAAAGACTCCGACTTCCATTGGATTTCTCCTATTCGAAATGGACCTTCCCTAGCATAACCAGTTGCTATAGCAACCGCCGTAAACTAGACAATTTGGCGGCGGCAATTTTCGCGGTGGATAGACTTAGTACGAGTATTTCAAGTTAAAACTATTGTTACTCCACTGTTCTCCGAAACACAATCGACGAAGAATTGTTATGGAAAACACTATATTTTGTACCACTCGCCCACATAACGACAGATGCTGCGTCATAGAGGGTTATTTTTCTAAAAATAGCCCCTAATTCTATAGTGCGAACTTATTCCACAAGAACTGTTCTAGTGTGAATATCGCCCGAACTCGGTCAAGACACGAAATGGGAAAAGAATGAGAAATCTATGACATTGATAGATTCGCCGCTCAGCCAAGACTTTCATTTCCAATGGATATATACGCGAAATATTCTCCACGCGTATTCGAACATGAAAAGAGAGGTTGACGTATTTTTTAACCTCCTATGGCTGGAAATATCACATTTCTATGTATCTCTCCCTCCCTTCTATTTCTGTTTCTTCTTTTCGCTTCAGTTCGATTTGGAACTCTTGGGATAGCATTTCATTATTTATTGTGAATGTTACAAAGTTTCTTTCGTGCATCAGAGTTTTTCGTGAATAATTGTTATTCTAACTGCGTTTTGTTAAGAATATTGATTGTCGACGAGAATGTTTTTAATAATAATAAAAGCGTGTGTCTGCTAACCCTCCACAGGATAAACCATTGGATCTACAGCTACTGAATTTGGCACAAACACATTTTGAAGGGCAAAAATATCGACTGTTGAGTGACTTTTTTTTCCTTCGGAATTTTAAAGGAACTGGGACGTTCTCGACGACGAAATTTGAGTCAAGGGGAATTTTTTAATAAAGTGTAACGTATATTGTGGAAATAAAGGTGATTTTTTTCCCAAGTAAAAATTATGCCTGGCGTAAACATAATATAAATAAAAAGAATGGCATGCTTTTATTATAAAACAGCATAAACCTATTTGTTTCTTAAAGTACTGCTTGATTTTTAATAATACAGTATACTTTCCATTATCCGTGCTCATTCCGGACTCACAAAAAAAATTAAAGAGAAACATTTTCACGCTTATCACCCATGTAAAATCGATGTTGATGTTCGATCGAGAGATTCATTCCGTGAAACTAGTGAGCCGTGACGGCGGAGGCTAAAGAATAGATTTTTTTTCTTCCTCCACGTGCAATCTCTACCGGTTCAACCTGATTTTCTGAGAAATGAATCATCCACTTCCTGCTAGCTCATTCTCGTACGAACACGCTTCTTCCTGACACGCCATTCTTTAACTTCTTCGTCTTCTTTCACTTTCGCACGTGTTCCTTTAGTTTTTGCGTCTTGTTTATCGTCAGTTAGTAGCGTGAAATTTTTACTGGTAAAAATGAGTGGTGTGGAACGAAAACGAAACGTTTTAAATGTTAAACAAAAATTAGAAATCCTTCAAAAACCTGATAATGGAGAATCAACTCGTACTGATGCAGAAGATGTACTAAATGAGGGAAATACAATTTCTCATTCTGCTGCTCTACAGTCTGTGGAAACTTTGCTAGATTATATGGGGACAAAGAGGATTTGATTACGGTGACATTACTGCGGTTCGTAAAATATGTGTCAATATACGACAAGAGATGAACAAACAGCAGAAACAAAGTCGCATTACAGATTTTTTAAGCAGTAAATGTTAAAAGGAAAATTCCTAGTTTGGTGTTATACAGCATGCAAATGTAAGTAATTTTTATATTTTTGTACTGATATTAATTTTTTCTTTAATAAAAAGGAGTTTTCGGATTATCCGTGTTTTTCTATTGTCCGTGCGATCCCTCCCGGTGATTAACCCGGATAATCGGCAGTGCACTGTAAAATCGAAAATGTGTTGTGATGCTAAAATCAGCATGTTCATACCCACAAATTCATACTCTCAGAAGAAACAATTGTGAATGAAATCACTCCAAAATTACCATAATATGCGAGTAAAAGTTAAACAATTGAAGTCAACGTATTTTCATTTTAATATACTTTAAATAAAATTTTAAAAAAATATTGAATACATACAGTAAAGAACCGTTTATACGTCTTCCAATGGACTGACGCTAAACGACGTATAAATGAGAAGACGTATAATCGAAACGAATTACAATACATAAGAATGAATCGGGATTGTGATGAAACGACTTATAAACGAGAAACTTATAAACGGTGCCTTACTGTAATTTAAAAATCCGAAAAATACATAATATTTTTTATTATAAATAGCCCGCTTAAAATATAAATGCCCAGAAATGAATAAAAATAGGTTTAAAAGATGCATAATGCTTATAAATATTTTAGTATAAAATTTAATAACTATGCAATAAAAAGAATTTTAAATATGTATATTTAAATATGAGGGGGGATTTGTTTTGAGAAAAATGCAATTTATTATGTATATATTCTAGAGGATGCTGTTGTTTTCATTTTTAAAAGTTAATTTATGAGCTTTTGACTCATCAAATCTGTATATATTATACATTTCTGAAATCGGGGAAATGTCCCCTATTTCATGAAGCTAAAACAGAAAAATCTATTTTTCTTGACGGTATAAAACGTCTCAGTTTCCTTAATAAATTTAAAAAATAAGTGAAATATTGGCGTTTTCTGGCGATAACACCAAAAAGCATTGTTGCACAAAAATTATCATTATACCATTTAAATATGTAGAGAATCATTTTTTCAGTGATATCAATTTAATTTACCTGCATTATTTTCTCCAAGTTTAAAAACTTTTCAAATAAGTTTTAAATAACTATATTTTTCATTATTATAATGAAATTCCATTTCCATTGTTTCATCAAAATTTTAAACACGCCTCTTTCGCATTGTTAAAGTTCAGAAATTAAACAAATATTTCGTTAATTCTTTGCATCTTACATCTGGAATTTAATTTGAAATCAGACCAAGAAGAAAGATGAAAAAAAATTTTATACAAAACACGGTTGTCATAAATTATTGGACCCATTTCAAAAATTAATACAAAAAAAGTAATAATGTTACAACTACGGTTTTTTTTCTAAATGAGAGCACATTTTAAAAAGTTTTTTCAGATAGGTAACGCTGCGTTACGGCGGTCTCGGTGGTCGTAAGTTATTGGACATCTCCCATTTTTGAGAGCCATTATCTATTACAGCTAGAAGAAAAATAAAAGTATGTATTTGCAGGGAATTTTATGTGCTTTAATTTCTTAAATCAATTATAATTCGAAAACTGAATAATTTTTGAGATATTCAAGAAAAACTAAAAAAGGAAACCAGAAAACGCGCATCGGCTTCTGCTGGTCGGTAGCCATTGCGTATGGAAATCTCTCGCTGTAGCAAATTTAGAACGCCGCAATGGTACGCCACTTATCTGAAAAACTTTTTTATTTGCTCTCTCATTTAAAAAAACATAGTTATAACATTATTAGTTTTTTTCTATTATTTTTGAAAGGGGTCCAATAATTTATGACTACCCTTATGTTAAAAGAACATTATATACTAGCTGTTATGCCCGACGTTGCTCTGGATTAAAATACTTTCATGTCTAATATTTTTGATGCTAAAAACTACTTTTGAATAGAAAATTACAATACCCAAAATTCTTTTATCTTCCGAAACGTTTTATAATTAAAATGAGAATATCAATTGAACCAGACGATTTATAAAAACCGCCGATAGCTAATTTTCTCCATAAATTATTAATATTTGTTGCATAGGTACTGCAAATTTTGTTCCTAAATCTTGTAGTATAAGAAAGATTTTAACGGATGTTTTGAGACAATTAATTACGTAGTAAATTTTTAATTAAGAAAAAGCGTTGAAATAAATATGAATAAAAAAATAATAAAATTAGTCTTTATCCAGAATTCTTCTTATGTGAGATAGCAACAGTTCTTCTTATGTATTCTTGTTCTTCACCAATAAAAAAAGTGTTGGAAATTGTAAATTTTATACACAATTTAATTTTTGAAAAAATTTTAAAATGATGGCAACGAATTGAACGGAAATGAAACTTGTTTCATGAAAATATAATTTTTTTAACTTTAAATATGTGTAAAAATAGTTTATGTGACATAATACATATTTTTGAAAAATATCACGGAAAATACCATATCTCGCTTAATTTCCAATTAACTGAAAATTTAATAAGATTAGGGCTTTTAAAAATTGACGATGATCTCTCCCGCCTTATATAAAATATATTTATAAAAATAGGTAAAAATTTCATAAATAAAGGTATATTAGTTCAAAGTCTAACCGTTGCCTAGCAACGGAGTAGCAATAAATCTGCTTTATTTAAAAATCATCTGCTGTAATTAAATATTTATTAGATTTTGAAAAATTAATAAAAATTGAAGGAAACATTTCACAGATAGAAAATTGGTATCATTGAAAAGGTAAAATTTTGAACTTTAAGATGGTATAAAAATATTTTTAATAGAACAAATTGCGCCGAAGTTATTGAGGAAAAACGGTTTCGGTTAATTTATAATTAACTGACTGTTTAATTAACTTTTGCACTTTCAAAAGTTGACAGGTATCTTCCTCTTGTCTTAGATAATATGTATGCAAAACGGTATGCAACCGAGTAGCTATAAATTTGCGTCATTTCAAAATCGTCTGCATGTAATTAGCAATTTAATAAATTTTGACAAATTAATAAAAATTGAAGATAAAATGTCACAGACATAAAAAAATTGGTATCATTGAAAAGGTAAAAATTTGAACTTTAAGATGGTATAAAAAATAACTTTTGAGGGATACTTTTCTCCGAAGTTACTGCGGATAAAAGGTTTCGGTTAATTTCTAATTAACTGACTGTTTAGTTAATATTTTCACTTTGAAAAGTTGACAGTAATCTTCCCCTTGTCTTAATTAATAAGTGTGCAAAGTTTGGTTGAAATCAGTGCCGTGGCTTAGGAGGAGATGTGGAACATACATACATACATACCCACAATGACTTTTATTTATATTAAGATAAGGAAAGAATAATTGAATTAAGAATATTGCAACTATCTAATATTTCCGTAATAACGTTTTAGCTCACAGAATTGTCCGTATTTTATTTTGAATCATTTGTTTAGAATATTGATGGTGAATCAAGCGAAATTTTTTAACTAAATTATTAGATACAAATTGTATACCGTTATATTTCTTAGTTTAATTAGCTTAATTTTCTTTTATGTTTCAGGCCAAAATAACTACAAAACATTTTAAATTAATATTAACTATGTATTGTTATTTATATAATAATAGAAAATTATATTTAAAATGTATTACATATTCTCGTGAAAATTATTAATAATTACATTTAGTTGCTGCTCATTAATTACCATGTATAAACGAGTTACAATAACAATAGGCTGAAGTACCTAAAGTTTTTGAGAGCATAAATTTATCTTCGTGGATTCTGCCATCAATGAAAATAAAACACGATACCATGACATTACCTCGCCCGGCTCCATCATTTTGAACTCATTCATCATCTTTTGTGACGTAATTGTTGTCAAGCTTCGAATCATTTATTTTGAAACTAAAGTTTCAACAGTTACGAGTGGGGAGAAAGAAAAAAAAGACTTCCATCATCTTCTCTTTTTCTTCTTTTCTTCTCTCCTCTTTCAATAGAAGTTCGCGAATCGAATAAAAATTAATTATTCTCTCTTCCTGCTTTTTTTTTACTTTACTCAAAGAATATTCTAAGCCTCTTATTTCTTTTACTTGCTACAAGTTGTCTAAAAAATATCCTTTGTAAAAGCGTAATAAGTTTGTTTTCTTCTTCATTATAACCGTAGAATTAATTTAATCGTTTTCTAAAAAGCTCAAAAAAATGGTTTGTGCAGAACCTCAGTGCCAATTAAATATTCAAAACGATTTGTCTTTAGTATAAGATAACGCATGTTCGGTGTTTGGAAATAATTCCTTGATTCTTCGCAACCAGTTGGCAATCTCATTTTTAAAGAAATGTTAATGCTATTTGTGTTTATTGCTGAGCATCTGAAACTATTAACTATTTATGTTACGTACTAAAATTAGTTTGCTTTCGGGAAAAGAAAATCCTTATATTCATACTAAGGCTGAGATTAGCCAAACCATTCGTGATTGTTTTTTCAAGATAAAGAACCATATTTTAAATATGTCTGTAATGCGTTGAGTTTCGTTTTACGAAAAAAGTTCGAGGTTTATAGAAAACGCCAATGTTATGTCTTGTTTATTACACACAAAGTCTTTGCTAAAGTTTAAATCCTGATTAAACTGGTTATAGCCTTGCCTATAGTATGTGTGACAAATAATTTTCTTCTCGAAGCTGTTCAGTCATCTTTGATTTTCTTAATTGCTTTGATTCTAAAAGTAGTCTCTTGGGTCGGTTTTCATCGCAAGACTCACTATAGGATGTTGAATTAGCAAATTAGACTCAATATTGCGGAACAGAGATTCCCCATTTTTCCTTTACACTCTTGCTTCTACCAGACTTGTGTTCTTTGAGGTAAAACCCTACATGGAGGCTGTACTCATCGGGATATCTGCTTATATATGATAGTTTTTTAAAGATTCAATCCAAGAACTGATACTGATGGTAAGTATGAAATTACAGTAAAAAGTGCAGCATTTTGGTCAGTTATATGTGTATGAAAATTCTTATTCCACGTAAAGAAAAATTTTTTGCTGCTTTTAATGTTTATTTCATTCCTTTCAGAGAAATAATTTATTACTATGTATACAATATAATGACTTTAATGCTCATTTCATTCCTTTGAAAGGAATAAAATGAGTACTAAATTACATCAATTTTCTACTGTTGAGAGAAAATATTATCTGCATTTAGTTCCCGCAGTTCAAAAAGATCAATAGCAGTTTGATAAAAAAAAGTATAAAATTCACATAATATATTATTTATACATCATTCAATCATACACATTATTTCATTATCATCGAATTTCACACTATCATTTATTTCAATTAACTCTGAAAACTCCATCCGTAATAGTCAAAATATGGTAATTCGAAATCTTCAAAGATTAATAAACGACCAGATGATAGTTTCACAACTAACGAAATCCATAAATATAAATGGCTTACAATGCATTTTAAAGCCGATACCATTACTGAAAATATAATTAATTAAATGGTCGTTGCATGAAGTATCATTCGCCGTAATAACACTTTCAGAAGAATGAAAATCCTCTCATTTAAGAGCTTAAGAATCTTTGACCATGGTTTAAACTAAAGAAACTAAATGAAGCCATTTAAATTCTTAAATTGATGCACTCAAACCGATTACGCTTTTGTTTTATAAAAGAAAAGAACAACTGTAAAGAAACAATTTGTTATTCTTTCTCGTCTGAGCTAATCTGAGCAACGTATCAGTTTTCGTCAACGCAAATCGTTTGGAAACGATGAAGAATGTGAAGTGGGGAGGGAATTGGAACCTAATTTCCATAAGAATTCAGTTCTTAATCGGAAGCGCATTTCTTTGTTCGGCAGGTACACAGTAAAATAAATGGTTGTTTTCAGGAAGATAACCTTTTGTTTTCGTCTTTATAATGTAAAAATGCAAATAAAATGACTTTTAATTTAACAGAAAGGTTTTATATAGAATTATAAGGCAAACAGAAATGTTTAAAGAATGGTTTTTGAAGCCAGTTGATTATTTTCTGTTACCAAAACTCATCACAAATTAAATAAAACAGAAGAAGAGAAATGCCGGCGGTTTTTGAGGTTCGCCATCTTTTCCTTTATTCTAAAATGATGCGATTTCATCATAAATTCCACATACAATTGGAACGAAAGGACGCCGAGCGATTAAATTTCGAATAAATCTCTGTAATTTCCAAAATAAATTATACTCTTGGAACATATTTGGTAGCATGATGGAATTAAATGTGCGAAGTATATTTATGCAGAAAAAATCCCTCGGCTATTTATATGTTACATCATCATCATTTTAAGAAACTCAAACAACCACGAAATCAAACCTCTAAAAAATTCTCTGAACTATAAATGTAACTTCATTTTGAAGAATAGGATTCATAGAATCTGTTTTAAAAACATTCCAATTACGAATTTGCGTGAAAATGACTTGTTCAAAATCTTTAGAATTCGATTCAATAAAAATAGGAGCATGTGATAATTTTACAATTTCAATAAACTAGAAATTCGTAAAGCAATGTGTGAATTAATTGTTCAGCTAAATGACTGAGTGGATTTTCAGTGCAAAATTTGGCAAATATTGTCAATCGTTCAGCACACTATAAATTACTACACCGACATGGGGAAAAATCCGTCGATTCAAGGCATAATGTTTAACCGGAGGTGCCAATTTGTTGCCATAAACTGAATAAAATGAGAGCTATACAACAGAATTTAAAAAATGCTGCACCCTCATCATTAAAAGTTTTTGGATTAGAATTAGCCAGATCTGTTTCAAAACTCTCAAGAAACAACAAATTACTTGTGTATAAAACACAATGGCGGTTTCCCAAAAATAACCGGTTTTCGGTTATTCTGGTTTATTTCACCTCCGATTTAAACTGGCGATTAAAACCGCTCAAAATAACCGTTTTTTTTTTAACGTTTTTTCGTACATTTTTACAGGAAATCAGCCTATTGTGCAATATATATCGCTCCATCTATTCATAAAAACTCGTTCAGTAATATGTCGAGGATCTGAGAACGAAGCGTGGAAGAGCAAAGGATTCTGAAATATATTTGCACTCCTATCTTTAAGGCATCTCAAAAGCTTTTGAGACAAGATTTTGGCAGCACTATGTTCAGGGTTGAGATTTTTTGATGCACTTTCGATGATGGTCACTAGAGGTGATAACTAGGCTTCCTGTAATATACTCGCTTCCTAAAATCTCCTTAGTGGTCTCATCAAAAAGCATTAAAATATCCTTCCAATATTTCTGACACCAATTCAATGCCAGCACCAGAAATCATCCTCGGTGCATTTTTAGTGCTGGGATTGGCTGAGACTTGAGCAATTAATGGTGACAATTTTACTCAAATAACCTGTGGTAGGTTACAGGACTCAGGAGGCTATAGGTCAGCAACTTCAAATAACCTCCAATAAGTGGTAAATGTAATTCCATCTTGCTGATACGACGATCACCAGGAAAACGAAACCTTTCGCATGACTGACGCACTGCCTTTGGTACTTAGCACAGGGTTGCCAATTTATTATGTAACTACATTAAATAAATTTATTTGAATTATAAAAATATTAATTCAGATTTTTTTTAAACAAACCACCGCCCACTGAATACTCTGAATATTAACATAATTTCTTTAATTTACCTCTTTTCCAACGCTAATTATGTCGGGTTTTTTATCCGGTTATTGGATTTTAAAAAAACACTTTATAACCGGGACAAAAAAAATAACCAAAAAAAAACCGGTTAATCGAAACAAAAACAAAACGATTTTCGGTAATAACCGGTAGGTTTTTCCCATCCCTAGTTATGCATCGCTCGTCTGGGCCTCAGTTGCTAGCTGAAGAACTCGAAACACTACAAAACCGCCCGTCAAATAAATAACATGTCCTGGTTTGTAAGAAATCAAGATATTCAAAAGAACCTCCACCTTACAACAATAAATGACTTCCACAAAAAGCTATCAAAGATTCTTCGAAAAGCTGGACAAAAGCCCTCAAGAAAATTGCAACATGCGATCCCGAGGATTCCAAGAACAAAAGATCCAAAAGCCTTATCAATGAATAGCACTCCCACTACATGATGCCCCACCACGCCAACATGACTCCTGAACGAAACTGATCTGCCGACAAATAAACTCAACATAAAAAAGAGCAAACAACACTCAAATAATCCTTCTCTTTTATTTCATTCTTCAATGTTTTTATTTTACCCTCACATTTTATATCAAATTTTACCAAATTCTGTGACACATTTTCTTTAAGAATAATATAGCACTTCCAAGTGTATTAAGTAACAGAACTTGCAATGCCACTTTTTTCCCCCAGCATAGGGATGGGAAAAACCTACCGACAACCGATTTTCTTTTGTTTCGGTTAAACGGTTTTTTCGGTTATGCTTTTGTCCCGGTTATAACCAGTTACTTTTTTTAATACAATAACCAGGTGAAAAAACCGGATCGGAAGATAGGCTCGATTTTAGGTTCGATTGGTCTAAAATTTACCAAGTTATGAAGCTTTGAATTTCATCATCTTAGGCCAATCAACGACAACCGCTTCCTCGAGGCGCCTGTTGGTTGGCGGATTACTCAAAGAGTCTTGATGAACAGATAAATATTGACCAATGAATTGATTTCCAGCAAAAACAATATTAATAAAAAATTTGTCTACAAACGGCGTTGTTTCTATAAAAAAACCTTAAAGCCGGTTATTACAAAAACCGGTTATTTTGAGCGGTTATAACCGCAGGTGAAATGAACCTGCATAACCGAAAAACGGTTATTTTCACAATAACCGCCATCCCTACTCCAGCAATAACAATATACGGAGGTGAACAACCTTTGAGTGCAAGAACTCCGGCAACCCCTGTACATCAGCGATTGTTCTTCAGAATTATGGTGATGACTTTAGAAAAGGCTTAGGAAACAGATAATTTTAAATTCTGTAAAGGCATAAAAAACTTTTGAAATGGTGCTATTGATGTAAATGATCCCATGTCCCGACGCCAAAATTACATTTTTGGGGTTTAATTTAAGATGGGAATTTTTATTACTACGGATCTTTGTCTAAACTAAGTTAATGATTGAACTCAAAACATTTTTTCAAGTTTTATTGCACATATAAATTAGCATCGTTAGACAATATAACAGTAAAAATTCGAGCCCAATCGGGCGAATAAATTAAGAATTTGTGCACATGCGGAAATGGCGGTAGAGCTTATATTCCGCATTGTCAAACCCAGCTGACAGGTGGCATCATAAAATTTATTGATCTCCTTTTTCATGTGCCAGAATAATCCCTCTCGAAATTGCGTGTGACAGCCCACCCGTAAAGACGGCTGTAGTTTGAAGCTTCATATTAAAATCCTCCCAAAAAACGTCAAACTGTCTATCCGGCACTGCGACCAACTGATGGAGTTGGAGATATTTTTAGATTAGGCTTTGAGTGAGTAATGGAAAAATTTCGCATCGAAAATTGAACTAGGGATTTTCTTCATGTAGTAAATTGAAAATAAATAGGAACAATTGAAAAACAAATAAACCTCTATAATTCGCATAGAAAATTCACATTTCATATGAAAAGGCTTATATAAATTTTCATATGTTGTCAGTTAAGTGGCATTAGAAATAAAACTGTGTAAGTTGTTAAAATTTTTTAAATATATAACTTTTATAATATGTTTTGGAGATGTCATAGCACACAGTCTTGATTTTTCAAATCTGAATTATTTTCTGTAATATTTAGTTTGAAGTATAATGTCAACATCCATCATCCAAAAATTAAGATGAAGATATTTTTATGTTGTTAAAAATGAAATACAATATTCAATTGATTCTTGAAATGAAATACTATATTTTAGTTTTCAAGAATACAAATATTTCATTTCTATATATATTTTTTAGTATTCTTTTACTCTTCTAAGTTCTTTTATAAGCACTCCTCTAAAGAAAATGTTCTTTATTACGAAGATGTTTCATATGAACTGTTCACAACAATAGTGATTTTTTTAAAATTATATTATGTGGGCCGTCTGAGTTGAAATTTTCTAATTGTTTTTCTCTAAAGCTTCATAAATATGGCAACACATCTCAGGAAATCATATTTTACATCTAGCTAAGTGCTGTGAGGAGTATTTCTTAAATGTCTCATCACAAATTGACCAACTCTTTTTAGACTGCGTCAAATTTAACTCTTGTATCACTCCAAGTCAAATACAGAAAACGAGCTATTATTTTTTCATACTATGGATGAAAGGTTCTAGGTCTGTATATCTAAAGGCTATAATAATCGTCTTTCTATTCAATTTTATTTTTAAACTCCATAACAAAAGTTGATTAAATTCGAAATCTCATATGTGCTATATAAATATAATATTACTGCTCTAAATATTCTTAAATGAAAATAATTCTTTAAAAATAATAAATATTTTCCTGAAGGATCATTAATAGATTTTAAATAATGATGTTTCAATTGGTTGGTTTATTGTGTTTCAATATAATGACGAGTCATCTTTATAAATAATTATTATTAATTTAATGTTTTCTGTATCTAGAGTAAATATTTTCAATGTTGAGCACATACTGAGGAGTCTTCAGAATCTATACATGTACAGTGATTTTTCTTTCCCGTCTCAACAATAAAATGATTTAGAATGACAATTTTCGTAATTATCATTTTCAGAAACGAGGATTAGAGTGAAAAATATGAATCATAATTTTATAGTATAAATAAGAATGGAGTTTTGTGTCAGAGAGTCTGAAAAAAAAGACAAGTCTAAACATTCAAGTAAATTGGCCGGAAAATTTGATTCCGGCGAATTCCGACAAAATTCGTTTGCTCTGCTCTAGAATTCAAATCAGATGAAACGATCAGTTCAAACATTATGAACATGAAAGTTTTATGCTGGGAATAAAATAATTAGAATAAAAAGAAATTCTAGTAAAAGTATTGGTACATTTTTAGTTTTCCGAATTCTGAAATTCCAGACTTTGAACACTTCGAATCGACCTGTCACTTGATTCTGGTTGACTAGTTCCGTAAAAGTCGGTTGAAATCGCAATTTTTCATTTTCAAAATTCGGCAAGGTAAAGAAGAACGTTGAACTCTGGCGGATACCTTTGGAAAGCAGAGAGCGAAACGAAAATGCAAACAAGAAAAAGCTTTCGAGAAAACATTCAACCAGAAAAACAATCTTCCATACGCCCGATGCGACGAAGTATTTGCTTTTCTGCGAGATTATTCCATTAAGGGGTCCCATATTGTTTGAGTAGCTGAAACAACAATTGGATCCGGAAATGGCGGATTGCAACAGATCTGCAGACACTTTTACTTAAGCGCTTATTTGTAAGAAATAGAACAAACGCTAAAAGTGGGTGAAATTGAATTCGGAAATAAATGGGTACAAATCCTCTTACCTTTTGCAAAAAGATTGCTTGTGCAAACCTTTTTCTCCCATTTTCTTGTCACAACTTATCTCTTTCAAGTGGTAAAAAGAAGAGAAACATATTGTACTCATCTTTTTGAAAAGTTTGCTACTTGTTTAAAGCATATCTTTTAGATCTTATCTGAGTGTTTTCAAAAACGGAGATTGTTATATGTTTTCATAATTCGGATTTCGGCTTGAAATTTCTCGAATTCTCGTATAAGAAAAAAAATTGAATCGAAATATTAAAACATTTAGAAGTTAAAAAATGACAGTTGCAGAGTAAATATTTCTGCGGTACCACTCTAAGTGCCAGAATTGCTGACATCAATGTAATATAAGTAATAATTTAATTTTTTATTACATATAATATATATATATATATATATATAATACTTATTATACTTATACTTCCATCGAAAGAAGCGTACTTCGAGTCACAAGTTTTTACGGAGAGTCCCCATTTCTGGGTACTTAAGCTTTCTGCGCATTGTTAACTGCCCTTTTTTGCTCTGTCTTTAATTGTCGCAACGACACACGGTCAGTGTAGTTCGTCAGTATGATCATGGGTTGAACTTTTCAATATCATCTAAGATGCTAAAATAACCTGATCACCTTAACAATGAAATTATGAACCCTGAATAAAGACAAGTTTACGTTAATCGTCCGTGGAATATTTTTGAATATGCCTCTACAAACACTCTAAAATTGATGACATTTCCTATATATGCGATAAATCATTTTTTTCCCGCCAAACTATTCCATGTTTAAATTAAATTCGTCTCGAGTTCCTTTTTTATTTTGATTATCGAAGACCATCCTCTGATTCAGAATTCTGAATCAGCGAAAACAATTCAATCAAGCATTTTGCTGAGGCAATAATTGCTATTTGATTTTAATATTATCATACAGGGTTCCCACTTATATCCGTTACACCCGCCTTAACTTCTAAACGGTGACAGCTTAGGCCATAAAGTTGGTGTCTAGGCATAGTGAAAAGGCTATGCGCTGCTGAATGAGACAACTTACACCGCCGTCTATCGGCAAATTTTGGAATTAGCGGTCCTATCTCGTAAATGGTGAAAGATACGAGAAAAAACTCAATTAGAAAGTTGTAGAGCATTCTCGATTTAATACGAAAAGATACATTGCGCTCATTAATACTCAAAACAGAATGTAAAAAATGAACATTTGTTTGATTACGATTTTTAACACTATGGCGTCGTGAAACGCGAGAGAAGCGAGAAATCCAGCCCAGAGTGCAAATGTGTATAGTGGCTAACGGAGAGCATTTTGAGCAATATAAATAAATGATCCAGAAGACAGGGAAGTGTCTCAGTTTCTTTCTTTCACTCTTTATGGCATGACAATTTTCTAAATCGTGACCAAACAAATGTTCATTTTTTGCATTCTGTTTTGAGTACTAATGTGCGCAAGGAATCTTTTCGTACTAAATCGAGAGTGCTCTACAACTTTCTAATTGAGTTTTTTCTCGTATCTTTCACCGTTTACGAGATAGGACCGCTAATTCCAAAATATGCCGATAGATGGCATTGTAAATTGTCTCATCGAGTAGAGCATAGCCTTTTACTGTACCTAGACACCAACTTTATGGCCTAAGCTGTCACCGTTTAGAAATTAAGGGGGTGTAACGGATATAAGTGGGAACCTTGTATAACTAATTAATATACTAATATAACTATTTCATTTTAATATTTCACATATATTATCTCACTGTATAAAATATCCTTATGTTAAATAGAATGATAACTAATTTTTCAGCAGAGTATAAAAAAGGCTTTCATTGAAAAGATGGGTTGAGAATGTAATTTGTTTTGATTCACTTGATTAACACTAAACTTTCCGACACCTGACCGATACATTGAAATTGTCGTTGGAAAAATGTCGTTTGACCGATCGGGGTATATTTGAAATTTACGTCCAGTTTTGAAGTTATATGAAGTTTATTTTGATGCAGAAGTCGGAATTTTGAACCTTGGTCAAATGATAAGAATAAAAATTGAGAGACCCCCTCCCCCACACACACACTCCAAAATTTCATGATCATACCATCTACATGAAAGACAATAGGGAAAATAGTAAGAATATTTTTTGTCGCAGCTTTCAAGCTTAAAAAGAGTGGATGGCGTTAATTTTTATGTTTCGAAATGTGAAGAGAAATCTTTTTTATGGGAAGAATTTCTCCATTTCGAATTAAGTGTAGAATGCATCTTACAATAGCAACCATTAAAAGCATCATATATGAATTTATCCCAAAATGATAGAACTAGGAACATAAGTAATTGAACTCATATATACTATTTTATTGATGTATTTAATTAATAGATTCTGACACACAAATCAAATATTTGTTAAAGAATGAAGTACAGCAGAACACTGATTTCGAAATAGCAAAAATCCATATCTTCGAAATTTCAATTGCCACGCAAGGAGGAGTAAAAGTAAGTATCAAAGAAATTTATTTGCTACAATCAAAACATAAAACAAATAATCAGATTTCTTCCTAAATAATTACAGTACTGTGTGTGATTTATATCAAGACGGATATTATGTTTCACAATGAGAAAGAGAAGCTTTCATTTTCTTTTCTACACTGCCCAACAAAACTTAATTCACTTATAAAATCTTACAATTCTTCTTAGTCTATATTCTCCTGTTGTTCATTTTCTCTTCGAATATTTTTTTAAATGTGGATATTTTATTGAATTGATGGACTGAAGTTCTTTATGGAAACTGGGTAAAAATATTAACGTTATGGAAAATTTTCGCAATTATTTTAGCAATTAATTGCGTTCTCAGCAAGAATACAACTTAAGAAAATTATTTTAGCAAGATTATGAATTTGGAATACTGTATTCTTAACAAGAACAATTTACAAAATTGTTTTCAGAACTAGAAAAATTTACAAAATTGTTTCCAAAACTAGAAAAATTTACAAAATTTTGTTATTAATTAGAACAACCTACGAAATTGTGTACTTAACTAGAACAACCTACGAAATTGTTTACTTAATTCGAACCAATTACAAAACCAGATTTCTAACAAGAATAGTTTACAAAACTGTGTTCTTACCTAGAACCACTTACAAAATCATGTTCTTAACAAGAATAAATTTTAAAATTATGCTCTTAACTAGAACACTTTATAAAATCGTGTTAACTAAATATTTTACAAAATCGTGTTCATAAGAAGGATGATTTACAAAACTGTGTTTATAACGAAAGCACGAATTTACTAAATCAACCTAGTAATCGTTAGCTACTAAAGATCCTGTGACCCGCAACATCAGCTTCGATCAAAGACAGTTACTTCATTTGTATTACAATTGCAGCGAACTTCCTATTGTGGCGGGATAATGGGTCTTGTCACAGTTACACCAGTGCCACGGTGACTCTGGTTTCAAGTTCCACAGAAAACAAAGGAACGTGAACGAAGTCAAAAGATCTTGATGGCTTGTATGATCATGAGGTATACGGAAGGAAGTTTGTGTAGGAGGTGATGTTGTCAAACAATGGAATACCGTTCGACAGATATCTATTCGAATCCGACATCAAGTTGGGCAATTTAACGATAGAGCAACATATTCGATTATCTTAGGTCAATGTTTCTTAATCTTTTGCTCTTCGCATAACCTCAAGAAATGCAGACAAAACCTGCGGTTTCTTGTGAACATTAAAGTCATACATTTTTTTACATACAATCGTAATAATGGAAGTAGGTATTTTTTTTTTTTTTACCATGCTTTTATAATTTTTGAGTCTGTAGATAGCAAAAACATAGCGAAGACGTGTATCCTGATGACAGCATTTGACAACCTTTACCTTCTCATAAATCTCCTAAAATTATGTTGCAAGCCTTAGGACTACCGATTTTTCACACGATGTAAAAACGACATACAATTTTGCTAACGTTTTTATAAATATAATAATTGATTGAGATACAAATTTCTACTTTCTAATGAAATGGAAATTTTTTAATAAGTCAATGTTCCGGATATGTTGGCCAGAAAAAAAAATGCAGTGCTATAGGTTTTAAAAAAATTTTAAAAAGTAACTATTTAACTTATATACTCAAGAGACATTTAATGAATTATGACAGTTTATGGTCTAAATCAACAAAAATACTAGCAACTAGAATGCGTCAAATGCTATCTAGTTCGAATAATAAACGCTCTCGGTGGATAATGTTCGGCTCTAATTAATCCAGATTTTCGAATTTTGACTGATAACATCAAACTCTCTTTATTTCGGATTACTGATAATTTCAGAGAAAAATATCGGATAATAGACGAATAGTTGTTAAAAATGTGACCTACAAGTGTAGCATAAAAAGTATCACATTTTCGCTGATCCCGATACATATGTAGGTTAAATATACAGAAATATGACAAAAAAGAAAGAACTAACACGCCAAAACAATGGATTCTTATGATCATTTCAATAATTTTCGAAAATGTAAAAAATTCCAGATGAAATAGCACTGCTTTAGATTTCTCAAAAAGAAAAGGTAAAATTGCCATTCCCGTGGGACACAAAAGTTCCATGGGATAAAATGTTAAGTTCGAAGGTCGATCCTGCTGTGCAGGTTTAGACATGTGAATTCGTGCAATAACCTATTATAAGTAATTGGCAATGGTAGGCATCCAACCAGTATGTCTTGAATTTAATTCACTGAAAAATCTCTTGTTAGAGCTATGACCTAGAATCCTTATACTACGTTAATGAAGTAAATTTCAATAAGATACAGGTTCAACTCGAAAACTTGCATTTTCGTATTAGAAAAAAAGTTGATTCTATGAGATTTCTATCGTCAAAATGTATCTGAAATAAAATTTAAAATTTGCAAGTGAAAAAATTAAGCTGAAAACTGCTCCATGTGTAGAGTAAAATGAGTGTTTTTGTGACATACTTCTAACATAAATATTATTTTTTAACTGGAGTCCTTTTCGTAAGAATGCAATATTAAATTCTGGTATCAAAATTCATTTTAGAATTTATATGTGTTATTTTATCTTTTTCAGTGACTAGTAGATGATTTTGGCTAGTACAGAATGAATAAAATGCTAAAATTTCACTTGGTTCTTCTTCTTCAAAAGAATGTAAATTAAACTTTAAATGCCTTCATTTCTCATACTTTCTGTTGAAATAATTGGAAGAAGCTAAGACATTTTCACTCGATTTTCATGCATGAAATTATTTTAATAGAAACTTCTTTATATTCAGTCATCGAATATGAATTACTCGATAAATAAAATAACTTTAAAAAATCAAACATAACTTATTCTATAAAAGTAGTTTCATCTTGAACAACATATTAAATAATGAAAAACGAACCAATTTAATAAAATTACTTGCATGAAAATTAACAAAAAAATAAAATAGTAAGAAGATCATATATTAGAAAATTATATTAACAGCTAATTATTGTTGAAAACAAAGTGAAAACAAAAGCCAGTTTCAGTGAAAACTAGAGATGTAATGAATAGTAATTTGGGCGAGTACTGAATATTTGGCACTGAATACTCACTTTTAAAAAACATTTCACTTTTGATCATAAATAAAACATTTTTCAAATTTTGAATGAAAAAATTAAATATCATTAAAATTGATATTTTTATTACTTTAAAAAATTTTAACACCGTGATGTATTTTTGTAACATTTTAGATATTTAATTCCAATAATAAGAAATGAGAAACCTACTTCCTTCTGGGATTATTTAACAGAAATTAGTGTTATCATTGTAGAACAATACAATGACAAATTCGGAAGAAAATTCAATGGATAAATTAAAATTATTAGAAGTAAATTCCTATTTTGATAAAGAACTTGTAATAGCTATGATGAAGTGTCCACTTAAGTGGTGGGGAAAAAAAGGCAGAAAAATTTCCAAGATTTGCAAATATCGAATAAAAATAGGATATCTTTCAGCCCCTGCAAGCACAGTATATATATAGCATTTATTTTCTGAAGCTATTAATATATGTGAAATCAAGCGGAGAAGGCTTCTGAAAATGCTGAAAAATCAATTTTCTTGCATCATAATTTCAGGCTTTACAATGGTAAATGATGTAAAACATTATTCAATACACTTATGTGCTATGCGTCTTAAAGTTGAGTATATGTTAGGAGATTTCTTTGATAATAAATGCACTGAAATGTAATTCTGCAATATTTAAAAGCATGTTTTAAAAAAATTACTATCCTGAATTTATTCGGCCGAATATCTGTTTAGTATTCGGCAAATGAGCCAAATACCGAATGTTCGTTACATCCCTAATGAAAACGGAAAAAAACATATTTTAACCAAAAAACACTTATTCCAGTTTTATTTTTCTTTCTACTATATTAAATAAAACGCACATTTAAAAAATTCCTAAACGATTTTCTTCAGAAATCCATTTACTGCTGAATTATTCTTAAAAGGCAGAAAAACAAAAAACAAAATAGATATACAATACAATTTCTTACCGATTAAAGACACTTGCAATTTTTTTATAACTCAGATAATGTAAAATCATAAAAATTCGAGTCACAGTTTTTATATGCTTCGTTTTCGAAATTTTAATCATATGATGATGTCATGTGCTAATCATATTATGATATGATATTTAGCACGCTAAGAATCTGCAATATAGATACTTGTAAATAAATCAAATGATATGAAAGCAGCCATTACTGATTATTTTTTACACATAGAGAAAATGTCAAAATACATTTTTACTGTTAAAATTAAGTTACTCATTTTCGATGCATCAAAGATTAGTTAGATCAGAAGAAAATAGAATGTTTGCAAAAAATATAAAGAAAATCTCTAGAATCGTACGGATTATTTGAACATAACCGTAGAACATTGATTTTAAGATAAGAGTTAAAATACAAATTAAACCTTATACGTACTTACTTCATTTCTTTTACAGATGTTTCAGTTTTCTATCTCGCATATTTGCATACGACGAAATTTTCATCTTTTCATGTAAGATCCAATCTTTAAATCCATCAGTTTTTATCACTGTACTAATAGATACACATCCAACTCTTTCTGTTAGTTGATATGAATGCAATGAAAGTCGTTATTCTTATTTTCATAGATGCTTACATAATTTACAAAAATATCTTATTTATGGATTTAAAATTTTAAGAATTTTGTTCGGCTATTGCAGCATATTAGGATTTCATTTATACATAATCTGTCTTTTAACATTTATAATGGCTTAAATTATCCATTGTAATTAGATTTATCATGTACAAAACATGCTCTTGTTTCATGAATTGCGGTTTTTTTAATCAAAAAACTTTTCAATGTGTCATTTATTTTAAAGTTTTAATAAAATTATTGAGAAAACTTCAAAATAATTTCATAAAATATTCCACAAACCATTTTCTTATTTCTCAAAGCGAATCGATTAATGTACGCACTATTCTTCAAGAGATAATTAAATTTTCAGCGAACTAATTTTTCAAAGAATTAGAAACATTTTAGTTTATTAATTATCAAACATCAACAAATATAACTGAAACATTGCAGGCATTTTCTAAAATTTTAAATTTTGTCGGCAGATTTCTCAGAATCCATCTTATAAAAGAGATCGTTAAGAGAATAATCAACTGAAAAATATTTTGTTCAAAGTGATCAGTTTACAGTATTTCAATATTTTTGCGGTTATTCACAGTAATTTATAGAATCCATTCATCAATTTAATCATTTACGAAAGACTACTTTTTGAATTTATTTGATAATAATAAATAATTGAAATTCCCTGTTTCAACAAATTATCTTGATTATTTTTCAAACAAGAGATAACGAAATAAGGGAAATGATTCTAAGAAGTCATTAAAAAGCTCTCAGCATAAAAAGAATACCTAATTAAACGGAATAATCCACAACAATTCGAAAATTTTTCGCAAACCTTTAAATATTCATTCACAGTAGTTTTAAAATTCCATTCAGTAGTTTAATCAATCATTCACAAACGTTCATCATATTGAGTTCTGTGGTTCGCAGTTAGAATTTCAACGAACTATTCACAAGGCAAACGATTTCAAAAAGAACAAAGAACAAGAATCGGAACAAATCATTGGAGCGTCTTCGGGAAATGGATGGCAACACAAGAAACAGGTTTTCTTGCTCTTTATTAACGCATCCACTAAATACAGCAGTTTGCAGATGGGATTATTGTCCATAAGATAGGAAAGTGAAGTTTATCGGCTCCCCTGGCAAGATAAAACAGCCGGAAAATCGTAAGGAACCAAAACCGGTTACAGAAAGAAAGTTTTTATCAGATCTAATATTTTCTATGGGAATAACCAACGCTTCGATGAGTTTGTAAGCGTTCTAAAAGATGTTAAAACTGATAATGAGAAAATCAGTACCATTTTCTTATTTCTCGTTAAAAATTGCTGGTGCAAAAGTTCTAATCAAGAACGGATTTACGCAATATTTGTTTCTTCTTTCAAGCAAGAAATCGGGTTTCATCGACGAAAAACACCGTTATTAGAAAAGAAAAAGACACCCCTTCGCTAGAGAGAAAATTAATTGCACAACAATAGAAAATGAGAATTTGTTATACTCGAGACCTTTATTTTTTATTATGAATGGTTATTATGAAACATTTTATGAAGTTTTTTTCGAGATTTTAATGAATCTATTTGGGAGGATAAAAATGTTGCCGAAATCAGTTTTGGAAATGATGAAAACAAATAACACACATGTAGCTTGTATGAAGAACAGTAATTTCGAAACTTCATCATGATGTAGCAACTTTCGTCTTTTTTTCACTTTCAACAGGTAACAGTGAATTACATTTATTAACAATGAAAATGCTTTTTTTGCATAGCTTCAGGTTTCTCCTCTAATAAATCACTTGTTTTGTAAAGGCTATTAGTCATCAAGAGCAAATGAAGTCAATTCACAAGACGTCCCAGTCACATAACAAACGTAACAGCGCATATCATCTAATTGCATGTTTTCTTACACAGTGCATTGGCATCATGTCCTGTTTGCAAAATGCACAATACATTCCAAAATTAATTCCGCTGTGGCACACATTCACACGTGTGGCGTGGTCATGAATTAACTCCATTTTGAGGAAAAAAATTCCTCAGTAATTAAAATGAGCATATAAAAGTATTGTATGTTCTCGTATTCCGAAACCCTCAGTGCTTTTGCGCATGTGCCAGTCGGAGTTATTTTCACCAAAATAGGGGAAAGGTGAAAAATGGAGGGGAGATGTTTACATTTTACTTGTAATCTAACAAAGAACTCAAGAAATGCGCTGATCTTACTCATTGCCTGACACCCCTTTCTGGTTAAAATCGCCCAAAAGTGCTAGTCTCGAGATATTTAAACGATAAGCAATACCCTCTCTATAAATAACAAATTTTATATTCTTTAAAATTACAATGACATATTTTACTAGAGAGTTGCATAAACCATTAATGTCGAAAATCTCCCCCTATAAAAAATCGAGCAGTCCCTATTAAATCTTGAGATCTGCTTTTACCAGATGTGAACCATTTTATTTATCACCCGCACATTTAAATGAAAATATATCTTAAACTTTATATTCAAAGTAGTGCGATTAAGTGACGTCACAATCACGTGTTAAACATCATTATGTCATTTAGTAGCATATTCTCTTGCGTTATACTGTGACATCATGTCCTTTAACACTTTGCACTCCGGAAGATAAGACGCATAATTATACAGGTGTGAGTGTAAGAATTGATTTAGCGCTTTAGAAAGATGAAAAAATATTGTTATTAATTTGTTTCAATTCCTGAAAATTAATCTGTGTGTTTTTGCTATTATATGGTTTTTATAATAAGCGCTATCCAACAAGAATGTCTAAAAGACGCATCATTTTGAATGTCGAGTCTGAATCGACATAAGAGTACAAAGGGTTAGCCTCCAACAAGAAAAATCCAAAATTCGTGTCATTAGAGTAAAGACCTTTCAATATTTATTACATAAAAACATAAATTGATCCCACTGAATCTGGTAGCTGTGAATCTTTTATAAATTTATTTTGAGTTTGTAAAACCTAATTTAATCCTCCAAAACCAAGAGAAGATTTCGCAAAATAAAGAAGCTAACTTATCCCTGTTCGTATATCAGCATAATCATAAATGATAGTTTATCTGCCGAAACTTTCATACATTTTTTAACCCGCCCCTTATGTTTCATACATTTTCATGTGCCTTCTAACAAACATTACCTCAAAGGCATAAACAATTTTTCATCTATTTAATAAAGAACAGTTTCAGACACACGTGGAATAATTTTCGAATATATTACGGAGATATTGCGTCAATCGTTCTGCGTCACACTTGGACATTATCACGATTTTATTCAAAATATTGCGCTTCTATTGTTACAGAGCAAATACAGACGGAAAACTTTTCCGAAATTTTTGTGCCCGCTTTAAAATAAAACACGGTTTTTCTATAACAGGATATTCTTCCGTTTCCAAATTTTTAAGGAAAATGCAACATAAATGTATGCAGTTTGTTTCATGTAAAGTAAAAATGTGACTTATAAAAATTCACAACTGCATAGTAATTTTCATTTTAACAACAGGCTTCATTTTTTTTTTTTGTACAATAAGCAAACGTATTTAAGTTTCGTTTATAAAAGCTATGTACAGAAACCAGTACACAAGTTAATTCGTCTGAAATGAATACTTGAATATGTTCTCTAAAGATACTCAAGGCATTCTATTTCTTCCACTTTTTCGCAAAGATTAAACATAGGTTTTAATTGTAATTAAATAATAATAATAACTGAATGACTGATATTTAATAAAGATGTACAGCAATATTTTTATTGCAATCGATTGATTACCACAACAATAGGTGTCACGACAAATTTTGTTTCTTGTTGATTTATTATTAATAATTTTAGATTGATAGAGTGTTAATCAGCGGAAGTGTTTTCTTCTCGACTACTTTTATACTTCTACAGTACGGCGTGTTTTGTGTTTAGCTTCGTAGTATAGTGAATAGTTTAGTTATATTAACGTCCCGTTTTGTAGCAACACAAGGGCTATTTTGGGAGGGACCTCGTAATTTTGAACCGCAGTCAGATAACGATGACGACACCTGAGCTGGCACATCCCTCTCCAAACTTCCGCAATACAGTGGCTTACTGATTCAAATGCAGTAGAACCCGCTAATTCGAACTAATTGGGACTGGTGCCTGTTCGGATTACAAAAAATTCGGATTAGCCGAAATTCCGATAAAAACAGATATGTGCTAAAAAAAAATGTAAGTTATAAGTACTCAGTACTACTGTCTCTTGAATTCTTTTATTCAAAAGCAATAGAAAGAGAATATGTCTCTCCTTTTCATTAGAATAATGGATGTGCTCCTGTATGAAGTGACCTTATCTTACGGCGAATTGCATTAGTTTCTTCAATGTGTACAAAATTATGCAAGCTGGAAAAAATCCTTTTTTGTTTTTAGTATGTATATTTAAATCTTTTCAGATAATTTTTTTCAATTACATTTAATTTTCGAAAATAAAATCGGTTCGGATTAACCGGAATTTCGGATTAGCGGGGTTCAACTGTATCTAAAAAAAGACAAAACAACAACAATAGAAGCAATTTATTTGGTGCGCGCAAGTGCTGCATCATCAAGGACTCCCCTGCAAATTTCTCTGAATTTATAAAAATAAAAAAAATGAAAATAAAAATTATAAAATGCATAAAAACAATTCAAAAAATTTTAAAATACTATAAAACAAAATAAAAACTTCAAAAAAATCTTTATGAAAAATGAACAAAAAAATTATTAAGTTTTCATTTAGTGTATCCCTCACTAGATGGAAATAGGTGCGCACACCTATAAACAAAGTTGACTTACGAACGACGTTCTTTTTTTCCATTCCACAACTTAAGAGGTAAGACATTTTAAGCCCTTCTTTTAAAAACTGTTTTTGAATTTCTACTAGGGATGTAACGAATAGTGATATGGCCGGATACCGAATATTCGTCTAAATTTCAGGGCGAATAATAAATTTTTAAAACATTTCTCTTTTGATTGTAAATTAAATATTTTTCAAATTTTAATGAAAAAATTTAAGATTAAATAAAACTGAATTTTTATTATCTGTATCTTTAAAAAAATGTTAAAACTTTTATGTGCATTTATTTTAAATACCTTAATTCCAATAATAAGAAATGAGAAACCCTCTTTATTTTGGGATTGCTTCAAAGAAATAAGAGTCATCATTGCAGAAAATGACAATGACAAACACATAAGAAAATTGAATGGATAAATTAAAATTACTAGAAGTAAATTCCTATTTTGATAAAGAACTTCTAATAGGTAGGATAGAGTGCCACTTAATTGGTGGGGAAAAATTGCGGAAAATTTTCCAAGGTCCGCAAATTTAGCAAGAAAATATCTTTCAGCACCTGCAAGCATTATATAGTAACCGTTATTTTCTGAAGCTGGTATAATATATGAAACCATATGGAACAGACTTTTATAAATGATATGGAACATTATTAAATACACTTATGCACTATGCAACTTAAAACTGGATAAATATTAGATTTTTATTATGATAAATGTACTAGAATGTAATTCTGCAATATTCTTTAATGAATATATTTAAAACAACATTTTTAAAAATAATTTATCCTGAATTTATTCTGCCGAATATCTGTTTAGCATATATTCGGCAAAAGGGACGAATAGAATGAATATTCGTTACATCCCTAGTTGGTATTATATGTGTATGAAACAAAAAGCAGCAGACTTTCTCCTGAAAATGCTGGAACATTATTGTTCTAACATTATAATTTCAGACTTTGCAAAGATATATTATATATAATGTTAAATACACCTATGCACAATGCAACTCAAAATTGGGTAAATGTTTGGAGATTTTTGATATTAAATGTACTGAAATTTAATTCTGCAATATCCTTTGTTAAATGTGTATTTAAACGCACATTTAAAAAAAAATCCCGAATATATTCAGCCGAATGTATGCTCAGTATTCGGCAAAAGGGCCGAATATTCGTTGTATCCCTAGTGGAATTCCAGTCCAGAAGACGAAACCTTACCACCGAGCAGAGCCGGCCCGAACAAAAGCGGGGCCTGTTTTAAAGTTAACTTGCGGGGTCTGGTTTAAAGTTAACTTGCGGGGCTGAAACAAATATCTGACAACAAAATAAATTTTTTTTTTTTGCTATTTATTGCCCTTCACACTTTTGTTATTGTTTGGACTAAAGGAATACATGTAAATAATAAATAATTAAATTATTTTTATAAGGTGAATATTTCAATCACACAAAATATCGTTAATAAATCAAATAACAAACATAATTGCTTCATAAATGCAATTTAGTATGCGAGTTGCTAGAATGATTGCATTATGTGAAATTTTTTCATTTTTTTAAATTTTGTATAGCAAATTCGTTGATAATATCATCGCGATGTAGTTTTTGCGTTAAAAAGGATTCGATCGATAAAATGGCTAGGAAAATCAATCATTCTTCACTAATGCTAGATCTCAAGCAATTTTTTATTATTTTAATCTTGAGAAAGGTCTTTTTGCAAGGTCATTGGTAAGGTCAATATAATTTTAGAAAAGAAGAAAATTTGGATACATTTCAAATAAATTATTTTTAAAGAAATATTACAATATTTGTAATACTGTGTCTTGTGAGGCAAAAAATGACGTCAAATTTTGATTTCGTTAAACAGATCAATACAATTCATTTTCGTGCTGTAAAATCTTTCAGCGGCGCGGGGCCCTCACAAACGCGGGGCCTTGTGCGCTCGCACAGTTCGAAACCCCCCTCTGGCCGGCCCTGCCACCGAGCCACTCCTTGCTAATGCTCCTAATCTCTCAGTTCTTCCTTTCTGCAAAGGTTGGCCCAATTATTACAGGCAAATAATGAAATATCAGTGTCAAAACATCCAAACCCTCAGAAAACACGGAATCAACACGTTGGGTGGGCTCTAAGCCTTCTAATCCTCTCTTGCCACCAACTAAACACGCTCTGTAAAACCAATCCCGCGAACCAGATCGACTAGCGGACGCTCTGCTCATTATCGCGGAGGTCGAGGCTCATCTTCCCAATTCATCTCATGCAATCTATTTAGCGCAAGTCTTCCATCAGGTAATGCGTTATTCGACGCATTGTCTAAGCTGCTGTTAAAACATCCGCCCGATATAATAAGGCAGATGCTATCTGCCGTGATAACAATAAGCGGCTTCTGCAGCACCCATCTTTGTAGCAGAGTATGCTAATGGCTAAATAACTTAGCACGTGGCGGAGTCATTAAAAAGCATGAAGCTGTCTTCCAGGTTATCTGATGCGCCTTGAGGTATGCCTCGAATGATTAAGGTGGAGCGGAAGAAGGATCTATTTAAAATAATTGTTTGGGCTAATTAATGGCGGGAAAAACGATGCACAAAGCTGGTGGAAGTTAAATGGGGAATGCTTTTAAAATTAGGGATAGAAGACATGGATTAATTTGATTAATTTGTTACAATTAAAGCATGAAATTATGGCATTCTACACAATGACTAATTGAAGTTAAAATAGTTTTTATTTTAATGATAGGGGACTCTGACCTCCTATCCACCAACCGCCGCCTAGTATCCCACTTCGCCTCTTCAGCCACCTCTTAAGTTAATAAACAGGAACAACTCTCGACTTTCTCATAAACTTCCACAATATAACACGTATGGTGTTTAGCTTCGCGGTATAGTAAAGAGAATAAAATGTAAATTTTGAAACAGTACCTCTTCCCATTGACTGATTGATTTGACTCAAAGTTTGATGCGAATCTAAAATTTTGGCGTTAAAATCACATAATCAATTTCATTCGTTTAGTTGTGATTTATCGTGTTCTCTTACGCACAAACGGTCAGTCGTCCTGTTAAAGGATTTGACTTAAAATTTGATGAAGATCTACAAAATTGATGGAATGATTACATGCCAAATTTCACCCATCTATATTTTTCAGTTACCGTGTTACGTCCTTACATACACACGGATACACAGACAGACGTAATTTCAAAAATGGCTTTATCACAATCTCGCGGTCTAATTTTTTTCGATGATCGTAAAGATATCTCGCTATATACTCTGTAAACGATAACGAAAAAAATATATGCAATACAGAGAGGAAAAAAAATGACGGGAGGTTGTCTTTTTCAAACAGCCGCTGATGTTAAAGGCGTAGGACTACTTTACTCGCGTGACTCTTTTGTTTCTCGGTTTCTATTTGTTACTAGCGATTCTCTTTTGTTCATGCGTAGTTTTGCTCAACTTTGCGATTTTTTGTAACTTTTGTTGTTACCTTTTATCTCTAAAATAAGACATTAGTTATGTTTTTAACATATGTAGTTACCGAAATATAGAGGATCTCCCATACAACGTTTTTTGTGGCGTTTTGGTGTGCGAATCAAATTCCTTCCTTAGACTCCAATGGGATGAACGTAGTCCTACGTTAAAAGAAATGAATGGTTACGAGTTAGGTGCTAATTGTTGCTTGTAATTTAAAAACGCAATGAAAGTTTGAAATTTCAACAGCATTAAATTGAAGGGGAATAAATTCTGAAAATATTGATTCGAAACTTTATCTGTTGCTTTTAAAATAAGCCTGGTATAATCCATTTCATAAAACGTGGCAAATATCTGCTTGTCTTTTTATATTTAGACAGTAGATCTCACACACCTTTCCTAAGCATTGGTGTAGTACTTTTGAATTGTACTTACAAGGCCAAGTGCCTATATGGGCAAAAATAGTTTAAAGCAAACCCAAAATGCCAATCCAGTCTACCTTTCAGCAATACGTATTCGAATAAGCAATAATAAGAGTAATAGAATATAATAATCAGTAATGGAATATAATAAATAATTATACTCCATCACACATTAAATGTGCTGCTCCAATATTGTTGGTGTCCAACGGGCATCTTGCATCTTTTAATATTTTATACAATGCCTTGAGAAAGTATGTAAAGCATTGAAAAGGCAATTAAAAATTAGTTTTTAAAATCATTAATTAATGTGCTAAAAGTTGCAATTTCTTATTTTGACTATTTTCCACTCTTTAGTTTTTAATTCATTATAAATATTATAGAATCATGAAATCAAATTTTTCTGAAATTAGCTACCAAAGGACGCCATTGATATGAAAGTGAAATTTAACTAGTCCAATCGATAAACTGATAACTAGATTCTTAAAACATTAAAACAATGTTTTGTCATCGATGATACACAAATGTACGAAATTTCAAAACTCTAGCACATCAAGAAGTGAGTGAAAAAAATCGATTACAAAATTCCATCTTTGCAAATATGATACATATCAAGTTAAATAAAAAAAATAAGTAAAAATAGATAATTCATCCTATCATTAGGTATTCTATGGAATATTTTTTGATTTTATAAATTGCCATTTACATAATTTAGTTAGGGACCCCTAATGGCAAAAAGACATTGTACAATATTGTACGATATTGAACGATATTCGCAATATTGTTTAATATTCTACAATATCATATAATATCGAACAATACTGTACAATATCGGGAGACATGTTGTGTTACCTGGGGCAGGAACATTCCTGCTTTAAGTTATATATCATGGATTATTTAGTCTTCCGAATCAACGAGCAACATTTGAAATCTAACCAATATAATGACCAGACATTACAAGAGGTGTACTGTTCTTTCGTGCATCTTTTTGCTTTAATTGGGAATATGCAATCGCAAATTATTTGCTCTTTTTAAGACGATTCATAGAGCTGGTATATGATATTAGAACCAACAACAATAACTTGAAAACATAACCATTTCAGAGGAAAAAAACTTTCGGACGTAGCTTGAAATCTTCTTGAAAATATTGCAGTAATAAAAATTTGGCACAATCTTTTAAACAAAGAAATGAATGAGCACATGACCAATTGAATTATTACGACATTTTATTAGAAA
The DNA here is from genome assembly GCA_013235015.1 of Araneus ventricosus. Lineage (NCBI taxonomy): Eukaryota > Metazoa > Arthropoda > Arachnida > Araneae > Araneidae > Araneus > Araneus ventricosus. The sequence goes on along the minus strand of BGPR01000437.1, from coordinate 24,018 downwards.
TAATTCAATTGATTGCCGGGGAGAAAGGGAAAAATGTCTTTTAAGTCAAATATTAAGGTCAAGCTTATGTCGTCCATAAAATGTTTCAGTTTATTGAAGACCTTAAAAATGAACGAATTCTGTGAGGCTCTTTCGAAAATTCCCATAATTTGAAGTACCTCTGAAATACAATCACGTAATAAATTTCGTTTATTCTTTAAAATATAGAGGTATGGGATCAAGCTACACCTATCTAGAGCTAATTGATAATTTATTTCTAAGAAATTTAATGTCTCGTATTCCTGTTGTTCGAAATGCACCTATGTAGTATAAAAACAATGATTCTATGAGTCTTCTACAATAAACTACTAGTCGGCACAAAAAAGACATATAATTAAGAGAATTTCCAATGGAATCAATTCACATGATGTTACTACGAGTGCCGTCTATTATGGAAGTACACGTTGTTTTATGCTGTGCTGTGATATCAAACACTTTTTCCTCCGGCAAGATAGGCAAGTCCAAACTTAATTTTGAATGGACGTATACCACGTGAGCATGGAAATTCGACTCCATTACATTTGAAACACGTGATTCAGAACTTGAGTACGTACAGATACGACATCTACAAAATGGTAGGAATGTAGTAAAAAACCTTTTCGAATGGCATATAATTTGCTGGGTTTGTATCCATAGTGATAGAGATATGGGAGTAACGAAATTTCGCTTACTCTTTTTGAAATAGAATTTTTAACAAGTTCTTACCAAATGCCGGTTCGTTGAATTGATGACAAAATCAAAGTTTACTCATTCCAATGGCACAGTTTTCAATGGAATGGTTTAATTTGCATAAAACGCAAAAAAAATCTAATATCGCCCATGACATAGAATTATTACATAGAAAAAAGAATAGAAGAATTATGACATAGATAAAATTGTATATTTATACAGTGGCGGCGAATCGGGGGTAAGGGGCAGTCGCCCCCTCCCCTACTTTTTGCGAAAAAAATTAAATTTTTATTTCATTTTAACTGCCTAAAACTAGTAATTATATACGAAAAAACACTAGTGTCTGGGAAATCTAGCTAATTTTGCAACTAATTTTTTAAATTTTGTTGTATACCCCCTATACTCCGGGGTACTTTTAGGTGTCTCTAAATTTCTTATCCCCTCACTTCTGCCCCCAATTGCCGCCACTGTATTTATAACCTCTATATATCCATAAAATAGATCTCAAATTGGTTGTAAACTGCTAATAAACATAAATTTAATGCGGTGGTTTATGCTGAATGTTATGAAAGTTTAAACTTTCAGTTTGTTAACAAAATTAGGCAACAGCATAACAGATTTCAAAAGTGTAATACAGTGGACGCCGCTTGTAGTAATAACTTTGGGTCAATGTGATCACTACAACCGAATGATCAGTATATCCAAAATGCCTTAAAAAATACCACTAATCTATAGGTATACAAAGATGCCGAGAAAAACAGAACTCACAACATTGTTGGTGTATTCTTATTCATTTTAATGCTTTCGACCGCGTTAACGCTACAAGTGGAATGATTACAAAAGAGGGAAAAATTTTGGGCCTGTCAAACCAGAAAGCAATGTTGCCACGTTTTTTATTCTTCTTTTTATTTTTTTTAAAAAGGAGATTTAGAACAAACTGCTGTAGTGATTTGAAAAAAATCAAAGATTTTGGTTTAGCTCATGGGGAGGCTGCAGCCCCATAGCCACTGATGTGTTTAAATAAGGGAGATCCGTTCCACGCTATTTTGATCAGCACAGGCGACTGATTGTTACATCCGTGATCATTACAAGCGGTGAACTACTGTACATGAAACAGGATAATCAATAATAAATAAGTGGGACTTGCTTAGTCACAGACAAAAAAGATTTGGTACATCCCTCACACACTCTGTATGAACCACGTATTAAGGAAAATTCCAGATTTTACCCAACAACAGTAATAGTTAGAGAGATTCATTATGCTCATGTTGCTCGACTTCTACATTGTAGCGAATCCACGATTTTGGTAAGGGAGGGGCTAAGGTCATAAAAATTTTGTATCGTCGTGACCTCATGGCTTATGTCAAAACACTTTGACTTTACTCACCTGGCAATAAGAATCACAAAGGACACTACAATACTTTCGATAATTTAATAAAAACACAATGAAATAACTAGCCAAAAAATGTTTTCGACAGCTACAAGTACTAGTGGAATGACAATAAAAACGGGAAAATTTTTCTGAGTCCGTCAAGCCAGAAAGCAACATTGCCACGTTTTATTATTTTAAAAAAAGAGAGATTAAGAACAAACAGGTGTAGTAATTTGAAAAAAATAAAGAATTTTGGTTTAGCTCTGGGGGAGGTTGCAGCCCCATCGAAACTAATGTGTTTAGATAAGGGAGATCCGTTCCACGCTATTTTGATCAGCACAGGCGATTGATTGTTACATCCGTGATCATTACAAGCGGCGACTACTGTGCATGAGACAGGATAATCAATAGATGAATAAGTATAGAAAATTCAGAATATCGATCCAAAAATGGAATTTTTAAAATTTATATTTTAAAAATGCTTATTGCCAAGTTCATTTTCGTTTCATATTACGAAAAGCAAGCCATCAAATGTTGCCATGTTATACAGCAAAATCCTTTGTGGTTGCAAATCATGGACCAGCCATCCTTTAAGAAATTAAGAATAAAAATGACGGGAGGCTGTCTTTTTCAAACAGCCGCTGATGTTAAAGGCGTAGGACTACTTGACTCGCATGACTCTTTTCCGATTTTCAATTTTTTTTTGTTTGTAACTTCTGTTGTTACCCTTTATCTCTAAAATAAGACATTAGTTATGTTTTTAACATATATATTTACCGAGATAGAGAGGATCTCCCATACAACGTTTTCTGTGGCGTTTTGGCGTGTGAATTAAATTCCTTCCTGAGACCCCAATGTGAGGGGAACGTAGTCCTACGTTAAAATTATGCGATGCATTTGACCTACCTATCAGAGGTGTTTCTTAATACGACTGCCAATCAACGCTGCTTTCTAACATTTCGGTGTAACTGTTTAATGCAATTTTTATCATCCCCCTTCGACAAATATCCTTTATACTATCCCGTGATTCTTTAAAGGATTAACCTCTCTCCCTTTATTCTTATCAAAGACATGGCTCTTAAGAACTTTCCTCCAAGTTTACGCAACCTTCTCAGTTACAGAGTTCCCAAGCAAGAAATTCAATAAACATTGTAATATTCAAGCACACATTATGCAACTGTTCGAAAATTACTCAACCGTTTTATGCTTATGTCTATTTTGGATTTAAGAATAAATTTATGTCAGACGGAAATTTTTCAAATTTTTAAGTCAGACTGAAGAAATTTGAAATTGTGATAAAGGAATTTTTATATGATTTTTCTAAACTGCTTGTTTGTGTGAAAAATACATCGTTTGCTTTGTGAAAAATAAAGTATATTGGTAGAAGATTATTTAACTAATTTACATATGTCTTTCTCTTCTGTATTCAATGTGCAGAGGAAAAGCAATAATTTTTTTCCTTTCTCAAATCCTGAATATATGTAAGAAAATAAAGTATTTTGGTAAAAGAAGATTATTTAAGCAATTTACATATATCTTCTCTTCAATATTCAATTTTCGAATGAAAACCAATAATTTCATTCTCAAATCCTGGAGATACGCAAGAGTGGTCGGGACAAATAAGAGATTAAGAGCGTTTGTTACACTTTTTTTATTGATTAAACCTACTCATTTCTGAACCAGTTCATTATGTAAAAAAAGGAAATATTTTTATATCAGCAAAGAATTCAATGGACAAATATTTCCGATGTTGAAAGCTTGTTTGAATTTATGCCAATCAAAAGGCACAACCGAAATCATAGGATAAGAAGAAGAAATGATAAATATTCAGAATGTTATCTTTTTTTCCCTCAGTGTGTAAGCAATTGACAAGACCTACTTAATCAAATGCGAAAATTTAGTTGATTGAATGAATGATTTCTTATGATAGGTCCTTTTTTGGAGCTCGGTAGTTTGTTACAGATGTGACAATTAGAGATAACTAGAACAGACTAATTAATCAAATAAATTACATTCGAATGACAAGAAATACCACAAGAACCGGTTAAAAATCCTTATTAATTAGCAGTAGAATACAATGTTGAACTTGCGATTCAAAACTCCATAATGTGAATAATATTTACATAAAATGATATAAGATCAGCAAACTAAAAATTTCAGTAACAATTTAACGTTAATATTTTATTAAGAAGGCAGAGAATATTACATGATACACATTTCTACGAACTAAAATATGCAATTTATCTCATTAGTTTCAGTAATTGTCTGTCAGACATATAATTTGTTTGAATTCTCATCAAAAATACGGAAAGTAAAGAAGACAAGAAAACTCTTTATAAATTTTCCTCGGAATCCAAAGTTACTGAGAGTTCTAAACTCATAGATGATAATTGCTACACAAAATGAGTTATTTCTTAGATATCAAAATATAGGAATATGAGTATGAAGTATTTACATTCATTTTAAAAGCAATGAAATGAATTTTTGAAAACATAGTAATAAAGTTATAAAGAAAAGAAAATCTAAATGATGATCACGGTAACAAAGTGTTTATAAATTCTTGTGAATTATTAAAAGTCTTGCTACCGGTCGGTTTTTTAAATAGAAATTTATGTATTAATTGTTCGATATTTTGTGATATAAAATTTAACAGTTACACACAAAATCTTTTTTTATCTAGAAAATGTTGATTTATGGTAGAAGTTATTCCTTATAGAAGAATTCTTTAATAACACTTTTTAAAAGAAAACATTGAAAGGAATTGCATTATTAAGTTGCCCCTTATCAAAAATTAAAGTATTCCCAGCTGAAAAAGTAAAATTGTTTATATAAATGCAGCTTCTTCGCACGAAAGTCACTTATTTCAAAACATCAATAGTTTTGAGAAAATATATTTTTTTAACACAGATAAGTCAAAATAAAGTGGCATATTCATTAAGTGTAGAACTACATAGATATAAAATATTGCCAACTAAAAGAGTAAAATTGTTCTTTAATTAAAATCGCTGCATAGTAAATACTTCCGTTTTAGGAAGAAAATATTTCAAATGACATTTTTTAAAAACAAACACTGACTGAAACGTATGTAATTGTTCTTCAGTTTAAACTATTCCATTCAAAATGCATTCGCTCAATTAAAAAAAAAGTCTTCAACTAGAATAACATTCAAATCAAATATAAATCATTAAAATTTTTCATTTGCCATAAGCTTTATTTCTACAATAGATACACGCCGGCGAACCAGTGTTTTCTTCATTAAGATTGTTCATAATATTTTGCTCAACTGTGAATGCCTTTTTTAAAATTCACTTAAGGAAATTCTTAAAACATAACTGGCAAAGGCATTTCATAGCAATGCTTTTTATCAAAAGTTTCCCCCCGATATAGTTCTTTCCGAAAAGGGCCTCCGTTGCGGTGCGGCGGGCGGCTTCATTACAACCGAAAAAAAAGGCGGAAAAACAAAAAAGAACCAAGAGGACCAACCTGTTTCGAAATGCTGATTCTGTCTCGCGAAAGCCCTGGTGAAGGCGTCGTATTTGGATGAAGAAGAATCGGTTCTCAGGTGCAAATCCATTGACGATAAAGTTCATTAAGAACGGATTTGAGACATCTCCGGTACCCGTTCATTGTCCCGTGCGGTCTTCATGCAGTCCACAGACTGGAGCATGTCGCGAGGCCCGACCGTAAGGTGAAGGAAAGGCAGGCATACGCGGAAAAAAAATAAACAAATGAAAAGTCCAGGTAGAAACGGAACAAAGCGTGATGGACCGGCGTCTGCTTTGTCGCTCTGAAAACTTGAAAGTTGGAAATTCCCTCTCGAAATTCCCTGCTAAGGCGGAAAGGGGAAAAAATGAGTCAGTGTGGTATCAGCTGATAGATTAGGATTCGGCAGGAGCGATGCGTTAAAAAGTTTTGTTATATGTGTGTATTATGTAGCGAGGGGTGTAACAGAAGGGGCTTTTCGAACACCTGCTCCCCGTGATATTCCAAAACTGAAAGTAAACTGTAGGTATGGCTGATGCAGCTGTTCCGTAATATCCGCTACTTGTATTATCATATTTCATGAATCATGTTTGGCATTGTATAATTAATCATTAGCATAGCTCAGCGGTTCGCAGCTTTAATTCTCCCTGTACCCCTTAATAAGTATTTTAATTTTTGAGAACCATTCCTACTATCATACTCCCCCCCCCCGTCCTCAACCATCTCTTCGCTCAAAATTTTTATTAATAATGTTAAGGGCTTGGGTTAGGCTTAATAGTCAGGCGACTCGAATTGACATCATTTGTAGTGGCATTTATTTTTGATTGGCTCGACTTAAGAACACGGTGCGGTCGCCAAAATTGTATATTTTTTGGTGATTTTCCGCCAAATTTGGTATTCATGGTTGTTGTTCTGAACCTGCAGTTTGGGGAGGTTGACACGAAGTTGCCGCGTTTGGCGAGAGACCGCACCGAGTCCTTAAGTCTTACCTTTTGATTTTACACTTTATTCCATTTTTTTACAATATGTCCTAACAGAGGCTGCTCGAGGCTCGGGCAACTTCCCATGGCACCAATGTCCGGGGTGGAGCCAAAGAGGGAATTTGAAGAAAAAAATGTTTTCAATAGACTTAAGAAACAAATCATATATATTTAAAATTTGTTGAGTGTGTTACTTAACTTTCAATAAGACCACTATATAATCTTTAATATAGCTTAAGTTTGAAAGTTCTCACCATAATAAAATTAAATTATATTTGCAGTGCATATTTGTAAGTAAAAGTTTATGTGACATTTAGAATACAGACAATAAAGAATTTTAAAAAATAGGTTGGTTGGGGGGGGGGGCGCCATATCTTTGCCTTGCACAGTTGGTTAAGTTACTTCGGGTCGCTTCGGCGTTCTAACAAATAAAAACAGCACTGAAATAACTTTTCATTAACTTATGATGAAACCTAACAATTACTTATCGCGAGCGATGCGTTAAAAGGTGTATTACGTGCGTTAAAGGTAATAGTCATTTAGAATCATTAGACACTAATTTTTTTTCTCAAAGTTAACAGAGATGTCTGCTAAATATGCCCTTAATTCTGTACGCCAAAAGTAAACTATCATAAATAACAATTTTTAACGTTTTACAGGCGAGCCAAAAGAAGTTCCGCGGCTCAATGTATTGCAATGCGCATTTATTTTATGTCTGCTAAATGTGCCTTTAATTCTGTATGCCAAAAGTAAACTATCATAAGTAACAATTTTTAATGTTTTACAGGCGAGCCAAATAAGTTTCGCGGCTCAATGTAATGCAATGCGCATTTATTTTATGTCTGCTAAATGTGCCTTTAATTCTGTACGCCAAAAGTAAACTATCATAAGTAACAATTTTTAACGTTTTACAGGCGAGCCAAAAGAAGTTCCGTGGCTCAATGTATTGCAATGCGCATTTATTTTAACTTAGGACTACGTTCCTCACATTGGAGTCCCGGGAAGGAATTTGATTCCCACGCCTAAACGCCACAAGAAACGTTGTATGGGAGATCCTCTATATCTCGGTAACTACACATGTTAAAAACATATCTAATGTCTTATTTTAGAGATAAAGGGTAACAACAAAAGTTGCAAAAGAAAATTGAAAATCGGAAAAGAGTCACGCGAGTCTAGTAGTCCTATAACATCAACTGCTGTTTGAAAAAGACAGCCTCCCGTCATTTTTTGAGAGCGTTTATCTTTTGTTCTTTTCTATCTACAGCCTATCCGAAGATGCGATTCTGATCATTCAAATATGATAAAAACATCAAAATCACCAAAATTGAACAACAAATAGTTTATTTGTCAGGTTCGGAATAATAAGAAGAGCCTTATAAAAAAGTTTGATTTGACTTCAAATACGAAATGTATTTTACCTCAGCAGTGATTCAATCAGGATATCCGATCACCTGGATTGAATTAACTGGAGTGAATACATTGGACCTTTCAGACTCTATTTCGTGGAAGATCTGCCGTGGAAGAGTGGGCTTGTGTCCTCCCACTCATCTAATTATGATCCGAATTTAAGAGGGCTCTCGTGTAGTTTGAAACGGAAGGTTAATCGAATTAATTTCATTCAGTCAAAGGGGTATCGATCCCATTTAGGTCGAATTATTGCGACATAGGCACCGTAAAAGGGGTGAATAGATGCAAACCTTCGGAAAACGTTTTACGTGGTCGTATTAAAAAACAAACAGGAATTTAATGGAAGTTAAATGTTACATTAACTGGCAATGAAGAAAATTATGATTTTTTTTTCTTTTTAGATTGACAACAAAAGTAGATTTTGTTTTCTTCTCTGCAAAGCTGTATGGTTGCTTGCTGTTCATCCCACTTTGTGGATTATCATCCAAAAACTAAAACTTATAATTTTAGATCCACGATCCATGGTTGTATAATACAGTACAACCCCGGTTAACCGAACTAATGAGGGGGGAGCCGTTTCGGATAACGATTTTTTCGGTTGACCCATGAACATGTATTTCTATTTTGCATCCAATTACAGTATGTAATTCTGAAAAGTTTTGAGTGTAAAACGAATTTAAAACTCTCCTTGTAGGCTACACTTACTTATGTTCCTTATTAAAATTAAAATTACATTTCTAGGTCGAGCGTTCACCTCTCTTCTAGACATAGCCCAATGGTGAGCAAACTATTTTCATTTCCGCCCCCCCCCCCCCACACTTTGTGCAAAATTTTTTCGCTACCCGTTTGGGGGACCAGTGTCTGTTCGGATTACCCGAAATTCCGATAAAAATAGAAGCGAAAAAGATGTGTGCTAAAGATGTAAGTTATAAGTACTCAGTACTACTATCTCCTGAATTCTTCTGTTCAAAAGCAATAGAAAGAGAATATGTCTCTCCTTTTCATTAGAATTATGGATGTGCTCCTGTATGAAGTGACCCTATCTTACGGCGAACTCAAAATTATGCATGCTGAAAAAGTACTTTTTTGTTTCTAATATGTATATTTAAATCTTTTCAGGTAATCTTTTCAATTACATATAATTTTCGAAAATAAAATCGGTTCGGATTAACCGGAATTTCGGATTAGCGGGGTTCTACTGTATGCTACAAACCGCCATAAAAGATGCAGTATTTAAAATTAAACTTTGAACTGCCACAAAACGAAAAAATATAATATTTATCATGTGTGTGTGTAGCACCTGAGTGCCATATACTGATGATCTGAAGAATGGTAAAAACATACGGCACTGAATTTTTGTTCCAGATGATGGATTAACAGCGATACTGATTTCACGATAGACAGGAAAGGAATTTTATTAACACCTTACTCGAGCGTACAACTAATCTGCAATCTTATGTATTCAGGATGTCTACATCGCATGGTTTGGTTCATCTCAGTGGATTTTCCACTCATATTTTATAAGCCAGACGTTAAAAGGAGGATTGCTTGAGTGAACAAAATTACACATAAACTCATAGTGAGCGAAAATGAAAAACGGCCATTTGGTGACCTCGCAAGAATTTGTCTGACTTTTTTTGCGCAAGAATAAAATTACAGAATTCATGCATTATCCGTTTCTTGCATAAATACGACATATACACCTGGGGGCTGAAGTACAAAAAGTTTCGTATCTTCGTGACGATTGTCAAATCTTATGGTTTATGTGAACCAAAACACTTTAACTTTACAGACTTTACTCACCTGACAAAAAGAATCATAAAGAACACTACAATACTTTCGATAATTTAACAAAAAACACAATGAAATAACTAGCAAAAACATGTTTTTCACCGTGTCAACGCTGCAAATACGAGTGGAATTACTACAAAAGCGGGAAAACTTTCGAGCCTGTCAAAAGCCAGGAAGAAATGTTTTCACTTTTTTAAAAGAGAGATTAAGAAAAACAGTTGTAGTGATTTTAAATAAAATAAAGAATTCTGGTCTAGCTGGGGGAGGGGGCTGCAGCCCGATAGCCACCCCCCGGATTCGCCACTGCACCTGTCAATCAGTATGTTAACGCACTGCCGATCATTCCTGAATTAGTTGCTGATTCAGAAAAAAGTGAGTCAATTCCTGCGACGTCACAGTCACATGGCGAAAGGAATCTGAACGTCATCTGATATCTAATTGCACGCTATCTTAACGCTGTGTAATGCAGTTTCAATGCAATCCAGATACACTGCTAGATCAGTATCTAGCATCGATGCTAGATCAATTTCTAGAATCAATATCTAAAATTCAAATTGATCTTTTTATGACATTGCATCTTTTATAAGTAAAGCAAAAAGTTCGAAGTATAATTTTTTTTAATTTCAAATATAAAAGCAATTCCACTTTAACTTACGAGTCGCGCGAATCTTTAATTTTTCTCAAGTCTCTCAAAATCTAATTACACAGGTCGGCGATGAAAAAATTGTCGGTAAAGCAAGTGGTGTTTTTTATAGTTTTTTGGATGCTGATTACTGGAAAAATAATGAAAACATTCCATCTCGTACTGTTTCATCACAAATCGCAATCTATTTTTTACGAATTTAGTATATTTCGGACCTAAAAAGTATTATTTATATGAGTTCGATAAACGTATTTATGGGCTTAAAATAGTAAATTGGTGGATTAAACTACCAAACAAGAAAGAAGAAACTATTTCAATCCAGAATATTCCTCTGAAGCGGTAAATTACCTATTAAACACAATATTAGAAACAGAGGAAACCAGTTGAAACCGGATACCTCTCCCGCTTGCCAAAAAAAGTGTTACTTCCACCGCTTCACATAAAATTAGGTCTTATGAAACAATTTGTGAAGGTTTTACCAAAAGAAGGTGATTGCTTCAAATACCTTTGTGACCAGTTCCCTGGTTTATCCGAAGCAAAACTGAAGGAAGGTGTATTTATAAGACCAGATATCAGGAAAATTATGAAATATGAAAATTTTGAGACAAAAATGGAAACAAACGAAAGAAAAGCCTGGGAATCTTTCAAACTAGTTATTATTAGCTTTCTTGGAAACGAAAAGGACCCAAACTACAAAATCTATTGAAGAAGAGATGATAAAAAATTTCAAAATTTTAGGCTGTAGTATGAGCTTAAAAGTTCATTTTCTCGATTCGCACCTGGACTATTTTCCTGAAAATTTAGGTGCAGTTAGTGAGGAACAAGGTGAAAGATTTTACCAAGATATAAAGGAAATGGAGAGGCTATAAAAAGGAAAATGGAATCTCAGCATGATAGCAGACTACTGCTGGATGCTACAAAGAGACAATCCTTTCAAAGTTCGCAAGAGAAAAAGTGACAAAAGAACTTTTGAGGTAAAGAAAAAACGTTATAAGGACTTGTAACTTTCTACCTATACTTAACAATTACTTGAAATAGGATATAAATGTAATTTATATGGATTTATGAATTAATGAAATTTAAATGAAATGTCAAAATTTCGCGATTTCAACTGTTTCCTTCAAAATATACAATCACTTTGTACAAAATCCTTATGTGATAGAAATAAATGGATTTCATTTTTAGAATCAGCACGAAAAATAACACAAAAATCAGTCATCAAAATTAAACAATTTTCAAAAAGTATTTTTTTGCAGGCCTGTGTTATTTTAACTTTCACTAGCTTGTATTAAAAACTTCTGTGCCTGCTAGGGTCTAGAACATCATAAAAAATGCTGACTAAACTCTTTTTCCAGGATTTTCCCGTTTCGAAAGCATAAAAGCTGTAGTCGCATTTCTAACTTGTTCTTTCCACGTTTGACAGATTTGTGTGCAGGATTTCGACAATAGCCAAGGTTTGGACATATCTAAAATACCTTCTGAAGATTTTAAAAGCACCCTTTTGTCGAGAATAAGAAAAAAGTGAAGATTCAAATACAAGATTATTATATTTAAACGAGTGCAACTCCTTTTTTAAAAGTCTCTACACCTCCAATAAGCTTATATCCTACATATATACAGAGTGTACACTCTGATTGAGGCAAAATATTTAATTCTGAACTGTTAAAGATATGGATTACTTCTAGCTGACAAAATACTCTAAATGACATAAAGAATTATATTTTGTGTTGTTTGAGTTAATAATTTTATTGCTGAAAAAATTACGAAATCTAAATTTTTATTCAATCCTCGGTCTTATTAGTCAGATTTAATAAAATATTCTTGGCGTACTAACATTTTAAACAAAAGAAGTTGAACACTTCCGCGACTAAAACTGACCGAGTTATAGAGTTTTGAATATCACTATTTTAAAGCATTTCAATGACCACTCCGAGGAAGATCCGCCAACCAACGCACGGCGCTTCCTCCAGGCGGCTGCTGATTGGTCTGAAATATCGAAATTTAAGACTTCTTAACTCGGTCGGTTTTTATCGCAGTAGGGGTGGAAACTTCTTTTTTATATTAAAATGTTAGTGTGCCCAGATTATTTTACTAAATGTGACTAATAGGACTTAACATCATAGTATACCCTCGAACTAAGACCCAGGACGGCTGCCTGTCGGTTGGGTAAGTATACGTGAACCTTTATTGAAAACCAGCGGAAGTGTTCTCCCCTAAACTTTCTCGTATACTTTCCCAAAAAGGTGCTGTTTCCCCTCCCCGCGTCGATAAAAAAATTCGAAGCTACTGTAACCCAGAATCCAATGACTATCAGAAGGTTTTTCATTGTAGATTATAGTGATTGTAAAATATTTAGGTAAGGAATCAAATTCAAAGAGATGCGTACCGATTAAAACGCATCTATCACACACTGCTAGGTTCCATTCTTGCCAGCTCAAGGACAAAGTGACGTAATTCGCTCAATAGCTTCCACGTGCACAAGATTGCTACCAGCACGCTTGCGCATGGAGAATCGGTTAGAAAAATTAATTAATTTGAACGCCTTTTTTTGACCGATTGACACAAAAATTGGACACAAATCTACAATTAAGGTAAGAAGGCCACATACCAAATTTCATTTATCTAAGTAATTTTATTAAGAAGTTATTGCGATTAAAAATATACCATTATACAGACCGACAGACAATCAACCCTTCGACAGATTCGGTCCAAACTTTTATACGGACCTACATTCATGATGATAAAACTGTGTACCAAATTTTATCCATCTAGCTATACAAGTTTTTGAGTTATAGTGTTCACATGAACGCGGACAGACAGACTTCCCGTAGACGGATTTTGTCCGAAATTTGATAGAAACCTACAAATTATGTGTAAAGATCACATACCAAAATTCTCCTCATATCTCTAATAGTTATCGTGTTCACAGACATACAGACACACAGACAGACATAATTTCAAAATTGTGTTTTTCGGACTCAGGGAGGTCTAAAACGTGGAGATTCGTCAAAATCTCGAGTTCGAATTTTTTTGACGGTTACAATACTTTCTCTCTGTATACTTCGTATACGAGAAAGTAAAAAAGGCTAAAAAAAATTACAAACTTATATGCAAATCAATGCAAAAATTTGTTTCGCTTAAATGCAAAACATTGGTTTTCAAAAACATTTCGAACAGATGTGGTCTGACTAATAGGACTGGGAGATTGTGTGTATAAAAATTTAGACTTTACAATTTTTTCAGCAATACACTTATTGAAGAAGAAGGGGGGAGAAAACTCTAGACGAACTTTCCAAGGAAAAAAATAAACTATAGAAACATCGCCATCGCCATGTGAAGAACGTGAAATTATTTCTATGGAATGGTTCAAGCAGATTAGATATACCAAGATCCCTATGAATAAATTCAAACGGAAATATTTTCTCGTTTTACACCGCAAAAATTTACCGCACCCAAATGCTGAATTAAGTAGTTCAAGGAAGGCTATACTTTTCTTGAGAGCTAGAATGAGTCAGTCCTACTACCGTTCAAATTACGAGTGGAAGTCGTCTTCTCTTGCGAATGGATTTATATAAAGCAAGACATCAATGCTTATGACACGTGACTATTCCTTCGTGCACTTCATCTTTATTTCCTTTATTTATTTATTTTACTTTCCAGTACTAGTAATTCTGTGAACAGTAGACCCAGCGTTCAAAATAAATAAAGTAAATTTAAATAACTTCGTCGCAGTCTTAAAAGATTCAGCCATTCTTTTTTCTTTTCGAATGCGAATTTTTGAAGATTTGTGTGCTATCGACAATTCTATTCCCGCCACTCTCCCTTGATAACAACTATACAATCGAGCATGCACTAGGAAGGAAGAAAGATGATGAAGAGGAGGGAGAGAATGAAGACGAAGACAACAGGCAGACCAAGAAAGATACGTGGCAGGAAGCAGACGAAGGTTGCTTAACCCTTTATCTACTGACGGTACTTTAAAGTACTGCTTTAATCACGTTCATACCTTCGCAATATGGACGTTTTTCCTGACACTATTCACAAGAACACGAAGAATGGAGTTTCAATAACAAGCAGTAAATGGTAGCTGAAGGCAGAAAGTAAAATTTTTCAATTATTAATTAAATTAATTAAGTAATTTTAATTAATTAAAAAAGTGTTTTCCTCATTCCCAGGGTTATTCTACATACAAAAATTATCTAATGATTAAGAAACAAAATTAAAAAGTTGCTAGTAGGTAAATTCAGTAAATAAAGGGTTAAAATTTCCCGAGCAATGTTCATCTGCACATGACATTGTAGCTCCAAAGAAGCTCCATTACATACACAGTTATTTCTTTTAAACTCTGTCAACAATCTTGTAAGCAGGCAAACAGTCAAAGTTCTATGACATCACAATAAAAAAAATGTGTAACTTTTACGTAATAATATGCGTAGTAATTTTAAAATGCTCTTCAATTTTGTTTTTGAAACTGAAAGTTTAAATTCGGCAAGAGAGGATTCAAAGGAGATTTACAACAAAAACCTAGATTTGAAAGTTTTAATTCAACAAGAAAGAATTCAAAGGAGATTTACGTTAGTCGGGAAAGCTAGTGACAATATTTGTTGGGGGAAAAAAAAAGAGGCGGGAATATGGAAAAATATGGATCCCGAGCAATACCGGGTTATCAGCTAGCAGTGGCGAATCTAGGATTCCGGTCGGGGGGCTGAGGTCATAAAAACTTTGTATCGTCGTGATGAATGTCAAACTTCAAGGCTAAAGTAAACCAAAACTCTTTAACTTTACAGACTTTACTCACTTGACAATAAGAATCATAAAGAACAATACAATGCTTTCGATAATTTAATAAAAATTACGATGAAATAACTAGCCAAAAAATGTCTTCGACCGCGTCAGTGCTACAAGTACGAGTGGAATGACTACAAAAGCAGCAAAATTGTCGAGCCTTTCAAGCTAGAAAGCAATGTTGAAACGTTTTTATTATTTTTTTAAAGAGAGAAATTAAGAAAAAACATTTGTAATGATGTTAAGTAAAATTCTGGCTTGGCTTTGGGGGGGGCGTACGGCTAAGCTAGCTAGTAACAGATAAAAGCAAATGCAGTATTAAACGAGATGAAATAATTACAGTCAAACCGTCAAGCATCAATTTTTTTTAAAAAAATTCAGTCGAATGAAATTTTTTGATTGGCTGTTGGCTGGTGTAATGCGTTACTGTGTAAATATTCTTAAAACAAAGCACATATAAGCGTGATATCACGTTTCGCAACAAATACCGTTTGATTCGATGGGGAAAAATCTCCTACAGATGGGGAATTTATTCGAAGGCGGCCGGCGAGAGTATCAGGTGGTCACGTGTGCAACCGGTGGCCAATAAGCCCGGGTCAAAAGCACGGCAGATGGGTCACGAGCAAGGCGAAAGTCTTCCACCTCCTCCCCACCACCCTTCTTCGAATACAAAAGCTGAAAACACCTGAGGGACTGCCAACAAATAAAAATGTGCCACTAACTGACTTTCGGATTCGTTGCCCAAAAGAAATTAACTTTCGAAACAGGTGGTATGCAACGGTTGTTTATTAAAAACGGTTTGTCGATGAGTTTTCCCGCCATTTATGAACGTTGATAAATTTTCTTTTCTCGTCTTTCTTTTGTTTTCATTCCACCAGAAACTTAATGGCATGTATTTCAGTTTGAATCTGAAAATATAGTTTTCTAGATAGGTTAATTGTGACATCAATTAAAAATAAAACTGTTTTTTAAAGCGGTTATTTAAATTTTTTCAATAAATGCTGTATTGCTGCTATAATTTCTTTTTGAAACATTTAAGAGAAAAATGTAGGAAAAAAATTCTTTTAAGCCTGCATGACAAATGAATATTCAAAAATAGGATCTTCAACACTTGATATGCCGAATTAATTTACCAGAAACTTTTCCATTTTATTTTTACATCATTAGATCAGTTTCGGTGCAGAACAATCCCAGAGGGCAAATTTTTCATTAATTAAAATAACTTAATTTAAATAATAATTAAAAAATATAATTTTTCCCTTCAGTTTCTATCTATTGCTTGCTGTCGGAATTTTCTCCTTGTTTTCTTCCGAATACAGCCAGGAAAAACTGTCATATTATGAAAATGTAAGCGTGATTTAAAGTGGTACTTTAAAATACCGTCGGAATATAAAGCAGTGGCGTCAGTGCCAGCCTTAAGGGATGCGGAACCCAATTGGAAAAAAATGTTGCACAATATTTTTAAAATTTCATTTATTATTATTAAGAGTCTAAGGATTTAGAGTTAAGCAAAAACCAGCCGCGCAAGAAGGCGCTTTTTGGTTTCATAGTTAGTATAATAAAGAAATCAGGTTACACACATCGGACGACCCCCGTTTCTCCAACTGGAACCTAAATTTGATACAGAGTTACAATTTTGGAGACAAAATCCTAGACCAAATTTCATTTGTCTCTCATGCTGCGCTATAGGGTTCAATCACTCACGAACAGACAGACACTTTGATGGATTTAGTCCAATATTTTATAGGGACAAATATTTTATTTGGTCGAATATTATATTTTATGTGTTTGTGCTTCTATTATTTTTTCATGTGTTTTTTAGTGTGACCCATACTACCCGACATATTTAAATTTTGATGTGGTCACATAAAAAATGTCATTCATCTAAAGCTCGTTGCGTTTTAGCTTTGTAGTTTTCACAGATAAACAGAAAGATGTTTTTTGTTCCAATTTTTTTTTTTTTTTCTGGCCCAAAGCGAACTAAAACGTGGAGATCCACCAAAATCTCAAGGTCAAACTATTTGACGATTACAATTTACATTACTTTCTCCTTCAATTCTTCATATACGAGAAATTTTTTTAAAAAAATAAAATAGCTCTCTTAAATTCTTAAAGTTAACTTTGCATCCTCTGGTAATGGTGCCCAGGGCCTATACCCTGACTGTCTCATTACCCCATTGAAATGAGCGGAGAGTAGATAACATTATGGAGCGGGGCCCTATTTGGAGAAATTGGTCCAATCGGCTTAAAGCCGGCCCTGAGTGGCGTAACGACCGGGGGTACAAGGGGGTATAGATACCCCAGGCGCCATGGAGACAAAAGATTACTGCGTTTGTGTCACTTTTTATTAAGCTACTAGCTGTTATGCCCGGCGTTGCTCGGGATTAAAATACTTTCATGTCTAATATTTTTGATGTTAAAAACTACTTTTGTATAGAAAATTACAAAACCCAAAATTCTTTTATCTTCTGAAATGTTTTTTAATTAAAATGAGAATATTAATTGAACCAGACGATTTTTAAAAACCGGCGATAGCTAATTTTCTCCATAAGTTAATAGTATTTATTGCATAGGTACTTCAAATTTTGTTCAAAAATCTTGCAGTATAAGAAAGATTTTAACGAATGTTTTGGGACAATTACGTAGTAAATTTGTCATTGAGAAAAAGCGTTGGAATAAATATGAATAAAAAATAATAAAATTCGTCTTCATCCAAAATTCTTCTAATGTGATCTAGCAACAGTTCTTATGTATTCTTGTTCTTCACCAATAAAAAAAAAGTGTTATAAATTGTAAATTTTATACACAATTCAATTTTTGAAAATTATTAAAACGAGGGCAACGAATTGAACGGAAATGAAAGTCGAGTCATTAAAAGTTAATTTTTTTAAAGTTTTATTATTTGTAAAAATAGTTTTTGTGAATTAATATATATTTTCATAAAATATCACGGAAAATACCAAAATCTTGCTTAATTGCCAATTAACTGAAATTTTAATTAGATTTGAGGCTCTTAAACTTGACGGTTGACTCTCTTCTTATATAAAACTTATTTATAAAAATAATTATTTAAAAAAATAAAAATTTTAATAGACCACGTTTTTATACCGGACTAAAAAGTATAAAATAATTTCTTCTAGCCCCATACAGATTTATAACCCCATACAGATTTAAAACGAAAAACGTGGGGCGCATGCAATATTTAATAGTAAGGAGTGTAGGGAGTAGCTGTCATTGAGAAAACTGACACAACAGTTCATATCATTTCCATTGCAATAAAATTGTTAGTGACTGAAATAAACTATTTATACCTCATTTATCTATTACATGCGCCCCACGTTTTTCGTTTTGAATCTGTATATGGTTATAAATCTGTATGGGGCTAGAAGAAATTATTTTATACTTTTTAGTCCGGTATAAAAACGTGGTCTATTAAAATTTTTATTTTTTTAAATAATTATTTTCTGCTTTTTAGTCTTCTGTGTGTGAAATTTTGCAATCGATTTTAAACATCTTGATGAGATTATGACGGAGACATGTGACAAATTTCAGGTTTATTTCAGTTTCTCTTCACCTGATCATAAATAAAAAATTGTTATTTTCCTGAAAAAGTAATTTATGTGCCGCAGAGACCTTTCAGATATAATGAAAACGTACTGCGCATGCGCAAAGATATGGCTAAAATATGGGGGTGCTTCGATGATCCCATGGGCCATCCATATACCCAAGAACTAAGTCTGTAATGTTAATAGTTTTCGAGATATAATGAAAAACGTACTGCGGATGCGTCATACAAAACATGAAATGACAGACAAACGGACAGACAGACAGACAAGAAAGCGAATTAATAATGCATTGTCATCTAGTTCTGAACTATGTTTAAAGTTTCAAGTCTCCAGCTCATCGGGAAGTTAGTTTAAAATCGATCGCAAGATTTGTACCGAACAGATAGACAGACAGACAGACAAGAAAGCGAGTTAATAAAAACGTGGTAATAAGCAAAAATTTCAGAAATAAAGGTAAATTAGTTCAAAGTCTGACCGTTGCCTAGCAACGAAGTAGCTGTAAATTTGCGTTATTTCAAAATCGTCTGCGCGTAATTAACAATTATTTTACTTTCAAAAATTAATAAAAATTGAAGGGAAAATGTCACAGGTATAAAAGTGGTAGCATTGAAAAGGTAAAATTTTGAATTTTTAGATGGCATAAAATTATTTTTTGTCGGACAATTTGCTCCGAAGTTACGGCAGAAAAACGGTTTCGGTTGATTTCTAATTAACTGACGGTTTAATTAACTTTTGGAAAAGTTAATAAGTGTCTTCCGCTTGTCTTGAATAATAAGTGTGCAAAACTTGGTTGAAAACAGTCCATTGGTTTAGGAGGAGATGTGGAACATAGCCATATACCCACAATGACTTTTATTTATATTAAGATTAATTACGACTGGGATAAAAAATATATATATATTATTATTCTGGCGTCACTTACCTTGCTAACGCCACTTGCATACACGCCAATATTGGAAAGGCAGCTGTCCATAGCAGAAGGTCTTCGATGGTGGCAGAAGCGCGAGCCACACAAACACGGAAACAAACTTGTGTCAAAATTTTGAATTTATGGTCATTTATATATTCCAACATATTTTGAGTTATCATAAATTTCTATTCTTAAGAAAAATATCTTATCTGAACAAATAATACCAGAAATATATGTAATGACTTAGAAATGTTCCTTCTTTAAAATAAATCCTTATTTTCTCATCTTTTAAAATAAATCCTTTTTAACGACAGTTAATTTTTAATTACGAACGAATTACTTCTACTTCAATCCTATGATAAAAGCACTCCTACTTTAACTAGACTTGCAAGAGTCGCACTATTTCTCGAGCCTCAACTTCGGTACTTTTCCCTTTTTTGGTATTATAAAAACTCGCCGCGTCTGTGTAAATTCCTTCTTTTGTGATCATGTAACGCACTAAGCAACTCACGCCGATTTAGGCTTAATTCTTTACTCCTTGCCATGGCTTTAATGTTCCCATAATATTTTAAAAGTTTAATCTATTATTGAGTACTCTATAATTAATTTAATTGTGGCCATTTTCGAAATGTAATAAATTGTTTTGGACTTTAACGATTGCAATCTTCTTCGACTGCCTCTACACTTCACTTGAAGGAAACGTTATATATATACATTACTATAATTATAAGAATTAGAAATAATTATATAACATTTTTCAAAAACAAGAAAAGTAGTAATTTTTCAGATTTTTTTTTTCTACATTATAATCCAAGGAACCTGTGCACTTCAAAAGCATAGCATTACACAAAATACAGATTAAAACTTAATATTAATAAAAGATTGAATAAGTATCTGCTGAAATTTATTTACCTTTTCCAAAACACTGTGCAGCAACGGATTCCGAGACTACCACTTTTGGACGATTTTACACCGGAAAGGGGTGCCAGGCATTGAGTCATATGAGCGCATTTCCGGAGTTCTTTGTTAGATCACGCTCAGTAAAATGTAAAAATCACTTCCATTCTTCACTTTCCCCCTATTTTGATGAAAATAACTCCGCCCGGCGCATGTGCAAAAGCGCAAAGGGTTTCCGAATCCTTTGCTAAACAATATCTGATGTTATAGTAAACAATAGAATTAATAAATTTGCTATGAATGATTTCTAACACCATCAAGATTTAACGTCCAAGGAGAAAAAGTTAAAAAAAAAGTTTATGTCTTAAGTATAAAAAGTTTAAACATTATACTGGGAGAGAAAAAAAAGTAAATGTCATCCCAGGCACATATAAAAATTGTACTTGATTAATTATAAGGCTGCGCTCAAGAGGGGGGGGGGACTCACTTCCGTAGAAACTTAATCTTATCCGCAGTCCGTAGATTGCAGTAATTTTCGATAAAATCCGTAGCAGTAGGCATGTATGCATTTGCCATTAGAAATGGCGGTTATTGCGAAAATAACCGTTTTTAGGTCATTCAGGTTTTTTTTGCCTACGGTTTAACCTGGCGGTTATAACCGCTCAAAATAACCGGTTTTTGAAATAACCGGTTTTCGATTTTTTTTTTTTTTTTTTATACAAAAACAAACGCCGTTTAGACAAAAAAATTTATTAATATTATTTTTACAGGAAATCAATACATGGCCAATATTTATATGTTCATAAAGACTTTTTCAGTAATTCGCAAACCAACAGACGCCTCGAGGAAGCGGTTTTCGGTGATTGGCTTAAGATGATTAAATTCAAAGCTTCATAACTTGGTAAATTTTAGTTAAATCGAACCTAAAATCGAGCTTATCTTCCGATCCGGTTATTGGATATAAGAAAAATAACCGGTAATTACTGCAACAAAAAAAATAACCGAAAAAACCGGTTTTCGGTTAAAACCGGTAGGTTTTTCCCATCCCTATTTGCCATGGTGACTAAATGTTAATGCATTTATGTCACTTTTTAAAGCCAAATTCGATCAGCGGCTGAAAAAATGCTATGCGTCGGGAGCCTTCCACAGAAGCTAAATCACTAATGATAATCGGGGAGGGCGGGAAGTCCTATTATGACACGGGCGCCACTTACCCTAGCTACGCCCCTGATATAAAGATTTATATTTCATCAAATTAAGGCTAATTAAATCTCAAATAAAAAAAGAAACACTTATAAAGAAGTATTCCACTGTCCATTTGAAGATAAATGGCATTTGAAAACTAATTTTTCTGTTACTACTTTAAAGCTTAGTAAAATGTTCAAAACTAACTAATTGTAGGATGTGATAAAGACACTGCTTATTTTTCAGAGTTATTTACCACCACATTATTTTGTAAAATTTTCCTTTTTCAATTCCTACTATTAGTTCACACTCTCCCTATATATATATATATATATATATATATATATCTTGTTCAAATTTTCAATCGTTAATAAAATACATTTTATTCATCCACTCAAGTTCAAATACATTTTTTAAAACTTGTAGTGGATGACACTTGATGTTAATACAGATTTTTCAAATATTAATTCATTAATTAAATTGAATTAATTCATTTTAGTTTTATATGGGAGAAAAAAATTTCTAAAATAAAATTTTTCTTTCTTGACCTAAGTAGGAATTGACTTTAAAAAAATTTTTTTTATATTACTTGTTTTCTTAATTTTCAAAAATATAAAACAAAGTATAAATTTGAAAAGAATATACACATTAAAATTTAAACAAATTATCTTTCATCTTATTTAAATCATTTACTATAGTTAGGATCAGTGGCGAATCGAGAGGGGCTGTCGGGCTGCAGCCCGCTCCCCCCGAGCTAAGCCAGAAATCTATATTTTATTTAAAATCACTACAATCGTTTGTTCTTAATTTCCCTTTTTCAAAAAGTAATAAAAACGTGACAACATTGCTTTCTGGCTTGACAGGCTCGAAAATTTTCCTATTTTTCTAGTCATTCCACTTGTACTTGTAGCCTTGATGAGGTCGAAGACATGTTTTGGCTAGTTACTTCATTGCATTTTTTATTAAATTATCGAAAGTATTGTAGTGTTTTTTCTATTATTCTTATTGTGAAGTGAGTAAAGTCTGTAAAGTTAAAGCGCTTTGGCTTACATAAGCCATGAGGATTGAGATTCATCATGACGATACAAAATTTTTATGACCTCAGCCCTCCCCCCCTAGACTCAAATCCTGGATTCGCCACTGGTTAGGATGAAAAGCAGTTAGGGTAAACACGTTATGTGTGTAATTGAGGTAATATAAAGTAACCCAATTATATGCAACAATTCTACCCTCTACTAACTCTACAACACCTGCATTAAATAACGTAAGAAAATGAAATTTATGTAGGGATGCACGTTTATTAGATCTTAAGAAAATAAATCACACACTTCAGTTAACAACAATTTATATTCTCAAATCAAGGAAGAAACTCTGTTTTCTAAATTGTTTCCTTCCTTGAAATGAACTGTATTCCGATCACCTGCAGTTCAAAACGAAGTGACAACGGAATTATTTTGGTGGAAAAATATGATCATTGTAGAAATTCTTTTTATATGTTTAAAGAATGGTCTATTCTTTGCCAGTGGCGTAGCTGGAATTTTACCACCCACAGCGAACTAAAACATTCCTCTATTCCTTTAGAGGCTACATATTGTATAGCAACGGATTCGGAAACCCTCCACGCTTTTGCGCATGCGCCGGGCGGAGTTATTTCCATCAAAATAGGGAGAAAGTGAAGAATGGAAGGGTGATGTTTACATTTTACTGAGCTTGATCTAACAAAGAACTCGTATGAAAAAGAAATGCGCTCATATGACTCATTGCCTGACACCCCTTTCCGGTGTAAAATCGTCCAAAAGTGGCAGTCTCGGAATCCGTTGCTGAGCAGTACCTCAGAATAAAAAATAAATTTGAGAAAAAATATTTTATTTGCAATGTAAACAAAATTACGATGTAATTTTTCTTATTTTTTTTATTAACAAAATCTTTGATAATGTGATTAAAATCGATTTTTTACGAGTTAATTCATGTTCAATTAGATAAGAGTACAAGATTCCCTAATAGTAAGATCCTCGCCGATTATCTGAGATAATTTTTAATCAGTTTTAATTTTGGAAATTTCTCTCATAAACAAGCCGAAGTCTCTCACAACAAGTGATGACATCGGTTGATTATTACTGTTCAGCAACGGATTCCGAGACTACCACCTTTGGACGATTTTACACCGGAAAGGGGTGTCAGGCAATGAGTCATATGAACGCATTTCAGGAGTTCTTAGTTAGATCACGCTCAGTAAAATGTAAACATCACCCTTCCATTCTGCACTTTCCCCCTATTTTGATCCCCCCACA
>BGPR01000436.1:563655-617969 GCA_013235015.1 Araneus ventricosus | reverse complement strand
GAATAATAAACGAAAAGACAATGATAAATGACAAAATAATAAATTTATTACACACAGTTGATAAAATTAAATGCAATATTTTAATCAACATGGCTTTCTTAATAAATTTTTATTGCTGGTATTGAAGAATGAAACAAAAAACGTTCTTAGTGTGTAACAGAGTCATTAATTTTGATATGCTATGATAGTTAAAGAAGTCCGGCGTACATGAAATATTCCACTGTCTTGTTTGAAATACTTTGTAAATATCATGAGTGTTACAACTGATGGATATCAATTTTATATACTTCCAAAATATGCCGCTTTTTTTATTTAGCTTCGTCAAATAGTGAAGATAATTTAGTATGCATTTTGAATCTATTTGATCCCAAATTTGACACTGTTCTAAATTTTAGAGTAAAAATTGCATTCTAAAATTGATGCATGCATTTATCACGTTGCGTTTTCAAGTTATTGCGTCCACAAACAAATAAAGACACATACCGACAGAAAGTCAATCCGACAACAGATTTAGGCCAAAATTTCATACACATCTACAATTCTGGTAATAAAATCATATGTCAAATGCCATCCATCTAGTTTGTTGCATTTTTGAGTTGATGTAGGCAGATGGACTCCCCGTTGATGGATTTAGTAGGGAAATCGTTCGGGAACTACAACTTCTGTGTAGGGGAGAGAGGGGTAAAACCGGGTACCCATGATTCCGGCGCTATTAGTTCTTCTTTCTAGCCTATACTGAATTACACTCTACTAGTCAAGAAAAAGGAACAGTCATAGTGGCGTGTTGAAACAATTGAATTCACTGCATCAGTGAAAGTTTATTTGTTTTAAGGCGTCAACCCTCTAATGTTCGTTTCATTTTAAACTATCATTACTTTATAATAATCATAGTTATAAAAATTATATTTATTCCAGCTTATTATTATATGTATACTAAGGATTTATACCCTATCAAACAATAAGGATTTACTCCAATAATTACGCAATTCTATTTCGTTTTCTATAACCTCTGCACTCGGGTTAAAACCGAGTACTCCAAGCGGCGTACGACCGGGACAGACAGTATTGATGATTCCTCCTATTAAGACGATAAAAGCACATCAGACATTGATTGTTTATATTTTACTGATGTATTTTTGAAAATTTAAATAAGTGAGAAGGGTTAATCGAATGCCGAAACTGTCTTAGCTGGGCCCACGAAAGCTGCAGTGGTGGGGAGGAAGAAGACAACTGCTTTACAAGTGAATTTTGTTACTAATATTCTTAAATTGTCATATAAAATAAAAAAATCCCAGCTACTTTCCCACTGAAAATCAAGTTTTCCTAATTTCCCATAGCGTTACCATGTGTACCCGGTTTTTATGACTTTTTTAATAAAAATATCATTGGTAAAGAAATAGGAAAACTATGACTTTTCCTGAAAGATGTACTCCGATAAACAACGAATATTTTAGTAAAATGTGACAAGCTCTATGTCGAATAGTTTATCTCCTAGAGGCCTTAGAGTCTTAGGTACCAGGTTTTACCCCACTTCCCCCTATTTGTCTACATACCAAATTTATTCTTCTAGTTTTTTTATCTGCTTTTTCTAACTCAGGGAGGTATGAATCGTATAAATTCATCAAAATCACGAGGTTGAACTTTTTGATGATTACAATAACTTCTATACTTCTTATAATAAATAATCAATAAAAGCAAAAAATTATATTAGTTATCAGTTGTATAAGGTAAAATAAAACAAAATTATTTGTTGTATTGAATATACTTTTATACCGAATTCATAGAAGATTTCAAACTTTAATGGAAATGAAAAATCATTTGCTTGAATTTTATCTATGTAAAAAGAAGTCAGAATATTACTTTCTCAAGAAAACTATTTCTAAATCAACAAACTCTCAGAACAAATTTTGCAAATAATCATGATTCTTTTTTATTGAAACTTCTAACTAGAAAACTAAAAAAGAAGTGTTTTTTCTACTTACTGATTCAATGTTGGTTAAGAACTAGTTACTTGCGTAACTAGCTCTAGCCTTTCTTTGAGAGTAAATCGAAATCAATTTTTGGATTTCATTTTAAAATTGTTTCAGTGTCAGATTTCAACTCTTTCTGTCCTATTTCTTTGTCAATGAATTTTCAGAAAAGCCTCAAATTTAAATGTATCAGATTTCTAGAATATAAAGTACGTTTGTATTAATCAGTAACTGGATTGAATTTCATCAAGATCTTCAAGTTTTTTTTTTTTTATTTCGAGTAAAGAATTACGAAAACTTTTATTTTTATCTGTTATAAAATAGATTAAACTTTGATATTCATTGTTACGATGAAAGAAACAATTGCAATTCAATCTTTTAAATGTTCTAGATGTCTAGACAAAAAATACAATTTTGATCAGCATTTTATTGAAATGTATTCAGCTTTTAGAAAATTCTAAGAAATGAAACCCTAAGCGTCATCTAAAAGTGATAAAAACTTTGAGAAAAAGGGGACAACTATTTTGAGGAAAAATGAATTAATAATTAATTTGCTTAATTATTAATTTAATTAAATTATAAATTGAAAATAGCTTTATAAAGGCTTCTTTTGTATCCCACCAGTGGCCTAGTAGATTAAGATATGGCTGGCTGAGGCTCATGAATCAGAGGAAGGAACTTATGGGTTCTATATTCTGGCTGTAAACTTTACCAACATTGTTCAGAAGCTGTAACACCAATGTGCTCTTTCGCAAGGTATTTCTGATTACTGTCGGGCTGAGTGCCGGAAACTTTCCTGGTTTCATTTCCAAACGAATCCAAAATGTAAGCCAGATTCCCCTGAAATTCTTTCAGGAAGGTAACCTACCCCATATATTGGAACTAAGTCAGGGCCAAGTTAAATGCTAGGGCGCTTTGATCAACAAAAGATACGACTTTTCCCATTATTTATCTTCTTGTCTTTGACTCACGGGCTTGCCAAGATATTCGAGACCTAATCGGATTACAATCATCACTACACACCATCAAGCTAACTGGTTTTACAAACAATCAACAAATATTTTATTTCTTTCTAAATTTACACTATTAACATTCTTTAAAACTGAAGTAAAAATTTTTGAATTTTTTTTTTAATTTACTATCACTACACAATTTTCAACTTGTTGCAAATAATCATCGAACAAATCCTCTGAAATTTTTTTTTATCTGAATACTAAAAGGGGTCGCGTTGGAATCGATGTATTAAAGAAAAATCTTCTGGCAGTTTTTTTTTTCATTGTTAGTAAAAAAAATTATAAATTTGTTTTTCATATTGCGGCATGATACTAAAATTAGTTTCATTTATTACTAACCAATAATTAATTTTCTGAATTTTTTTATGAATATATTTCAGCGAATAGGAAAAATTTAGCCCTACACTGCGTAATTGTTTGGAATTTAACGCCAATGATACGTTGTATTTAATTTAGTTATATTAACGTCCGGTTTTGAAATAACACGAAGGCTATTTTGAGACGGAGCTCGTAATTTTGAACCGCGGTCAAATGACGAAGATGACACCTGCGCTGGCATCCCTTTTCCAAATTTCCGCTTCAAGCCATCGGGAGGACGCTTGGCTACTATGTATGATTTATCATGCAACAGGCCCCATACACGGCGGATCTTCGGTGAAATCGGGTTTCGAACCTGGAACCCTCCAGCACCGAGACCTTGCCACTAGGCCAAAACGTCCTATGTTACATTATGAACGGCGGCGTTATAAGTGAGTGTCAGGAATACAGAAATAATTTTAAGCTTAATTTTGTAAGTAAAGTTTTGTAGCAATAAATAAATAGGGTAAATGAAATACAGGGTGAATAAAATTTAACCCTAAATTGTATGATTTTTTATTTTTTATTTTTCAACAAAAGTTGTGTAAATTTATATAAATGAGTGATGAGTGCAGGGTATACAGAAAAATAGTTGAAAATATAAATTTTGAGCTTAACCTTTTAATTGAATTTATTAATAAATGAAAAATTAATTGTTTGATAAAAATTCCTTCGTTCCTTTTACGTTTAAAACATTCCTTTTTTATATCACAAATGTAGTAAGTAAATAATTATATCAATCAATTATTTAATTGTTCAAAATTAATTACAAAAAAGGCAAAAATGGTAGCATTCAAAGTATAACTCACTGTGTTGTATAAAAATACTTAAAGTATATAAATATAACTTTTTATTAAAAAAAATTTCAAACTTCAGTTCAAAATGAGATAAATACACGTTAAAAAACCCTTCTACAAAGAAATAATATTATTTACCAGAAAACGATGAAATTTTTTATCATAATCCCTAAATAATTAAACTGGAATAGAACATTCAGTGTAACTTTATCACTTAATTATCAGAAGAATTTTACAATATCATTATAAAATACATATACTGGATAATCTTACAAAAAACCACTTTTTTAACGATTTTTAACGACCGAAATATATTTCAAACCACGGTAAAGAGGACTTTTTCCATTTTGCATGCCTGTTCAAACAGGTAACGTTCCCGAAAGATAGACATGTCTGTTCAACATCCGATCTCAATAGAGTAACATGAATCAGAACATCAACTGGTAAATAGGCCAGGAAGTCTATCTCCTGTAATCGGTATTTTAATATCGTTAGAGCATAATGGAAACTATTTTAGTCATAGATATAATCTCAATCAACTGCACGTAATCTATTAAAAGATATCATCATAAAGAGTAAATGCAAGAAAAGGAAAAGCACTTCAACATTTGATATTGCAATTTACTAGGCCGTAAATTTCAAGTAAGCTTAGAACCGATATATTACCCCTATGAAGAATCAAGTTTATGTTCAGTCACGATCAAAATAATAATTAAGCACTTAGACCTTAAATAGATCCACCTTTTGCATGATTTACTTTCCTGTTTTGGTTTTTGTGATTTAAAATCCTATTTAGGTGTCATTTCTGGTGATAATTGTGCCAAAAAATCGAAAGATTTTTTTATTATTATTTTCCTTTATAGAATTTTAAGTAGAGGGAGATTTTACTCATTTAAAACCTTTGCCTAAAAACACCAGTTAAACATTCAGAAACAGGAATTAAAAATTAACACTTGTGGAACTTATTGCCGCAGTAAAATACGCTCAAGAATCCACGTCCATCCCAACAGAAAATATATATACTCCAATACCCACTGCATATGCCTATACTCCAGTCCCTACTGCAGCATAAATCATCCCTAAGTTTCCAAACGGCTCTCGCTTCCCATCAGAAGACCTAATAATATGAGAAACAATTCCATCCTTGTAAAATTAAAATATAAACTTCAGGATGTCCGAAGAACCAAAACAGATGTTGAAATAAGATAGGGTAAGAAAATTATTTTAAGAAATTTAATATTCCATTTAAAATTATTAAAATTAACTAACTTAATTTCAGCAATAATTTAAATTAAGTAAATAATTTTAGGAGTAATTAGACAAATTAATAAAAGTTATAAAGAGCCCGTGATATTTAATAAAAATATGTAAGAAGGTGACATGAATCGTTAAATAAATAAAAACGACAGCAAATACGTCCCTCCTCCTTTTTATCTACTCAATTTCCGATTATTCTTGCAATTTTAAGGTTATTAGATAGGATCTGGGGAATTAATATAGTTTAGTTAAATTAACGTCCCAGGGGCCACTTTGGGATGCACCTCTTCATGACACCTGAAACGACACCCAAACTTCCATTTTTCAGTGGCGGGAGAGCATTTGACTCTCGACGGATTAGCGGCAGGTCTCCCATGCAATTGGGTCTCGAACCCGCGACCCTCAGGTCCCGAAGCCGAGACTGCTTCTACGCCACTGCGACCTTAGTACTTGAAGACGCAGATCACAAAATGCACTAATATTTTTAAATGTACTGATACTTTATTCATGGGTGAAATGAATTAATCAAACATTTAAAATTCAGATGATTTTCAAAGCTCATTTTTGCTGATTAGCAGTGGAAAATTCGCCAAAATCAGCTTTTATCAAAATCGCGGTAGTCGCAAAAGTTTTTTTCAGCTCTTAAATTCAGTCACGAAACCTCAATTGGGATCACAACTCTTAGTTTAAGAAACCATTGCCCAATACTTTTAATATTATTACCTGTGCAGCAATATCTTTATTCCCAGCCTTGATTGTGTATATAGCTCAAATGATATTACCTTACACTGGAATGAATATCAATAATGAAGCGAAATATCCCTCTCTGATAAGGATATAACTTAAAATTTCTATCGTATTTCTGGATATATGAAATAGTTTGTGATTTTTACACAAAAATTGTAGATTTGTGCTAGATTGTCTGTCAGTCTCTTCGTATGTAAGGAGAACACGAATGAATCAAAAAAGTAATGATCTATCTTGATGAAATTTGGTGTGTGGTCTTGACACCAAAATTATAGATCTTATTCAAATTTTGGATTCAGTCGGTCAAACAGAAAATGACCAAAATGCATGCTTCTTTCTCTTCACTGTACTACGAAGCTATGCACAAAATGCGCCATATTGGGAAAATTATAAGAGAAATTTGAGGAAAGAACACTTTTTTTAGTATTATCTGGCAGTTACCACCAGATTTAAGGAGTGAGTCAATTTAACTTATTCAAGAACTTATTGCTATATATATAGAAAACTCAAAAATCATCCTGTGAACATGTATGCGGGTTTTACATTACACAATAAAATATATACAAACTTAAATTCATCCTTCCATTCACCCTTTAATTTCTTATTTTCGAAATGTGGTATACCTATTTTTACTGTTACGAGTCATGTTGACTCAATAAATGATTTTATAGTTAGTTGATTTAAAAACATGAAATTTGTGCTTTACATAAAAAAATTTCTTAGAAAAATTCTAAAAACAACTTATGTTTAACCTTTCTTGTTCAATCGTGTCAATTTATTTAATTAGTTGCATACGAAATTTATCATCATTACTATTAATTTTATGTGACTGAATGTTGCTGTTAAACCATGTTCGCTAAGTGCCATAAAAATGCTTGCGGAAGATGCATTTGAAGGGCAACGTTTATACGTAAAAAATGTTTTCAATGCAGTTTTTTCATAATAAATTATTTATTTAAATTAGATATAAAAATATCATGAAACCTCATTGTGATGTATGAGTCAAAGTGACTCATTTCAGGAAAAATAGGTAGATAATCAACAGCCATAAATCTAGTGTTAATGATGCGGAAAGGTAGAACTACAATTTCAGTTTTTTTTATTGCACAATGAATACAAATAGACATCTACTGACTATTTGGTCAACGTCATCATCCCCTCCCCCCTACACACATATAGAGTTATGAATAAAAAAGGTTTATCCTCTTTGAAATATATAGGAAGTGTGTTGCTCTAGATGTTTCTAGTTAACGAGGAGAATTTCTATTCATTTTCCTTTCAAAGTCTGTTCTCTTCCTAGAATGAATGAAACAGTCCAGACGTTCTGTCAATCATGTCTAGTTTGAACAGTTATACTAATTATACTAACAGCGTTACAAACTAATGTATAAAAAAATTCTCACGCTTCAACGAACGCCAAAGAAAGTGCAAGACACAAAAACATTCTTATAGCAATTTCATATATAAAGGACTCATTTAATATCAAACTATTTAATGGAAAGCGTTAAAATATATCAGAGGATACTTATATTGTTTTTACAAATAACAGCATGTTTATGGATGATGAAACGTCTCTTAGTAAGCGTCCAATTCGAAACTTAACTTTGTTTTAACAAATTTTATACTTATAGAAAGCCAGAAATCCTAAAACATTATTCTTCATTTCAAAAAAGTGAACTGTGAAGAATTTAAAAGTTCCCGGAAATGAATTAAGAAACCTTTTAACAGATTATTATTAAATTTAACTAAAATCATAAGAAAAAATGCTGAAGAGCAGGAATTATAATTAACTCCTTAACTGTGTAGTTTTTTGTAATATCTATTAGATGATCCCCTCCCCTGTATTTTGGGGATGCGTTGTAGTATTGATTCAACTACATGTCCACTTGAGATATTAATGGATTATCGGTCTTTTTTGTATCGAAATATAACGTCTAAGAATGACTTAATTTTAGCTTATAAGTTTAAAAATGACATATTTCGATACACGAGTGGATCTCGGGAAAAGCAATTAAGGGGTTAAACCAGGGTTTCTTAAATTTTTTTCACCAGTGAACATTTTTTTACCGGTAATCGAAAATTGTGCCACCCCGTTTTCACGACAAAAATTTTAAACCGGCCACTAAACAGAAAAATAAATGCAAAATTGAAGCATTCATCGATAATAAACTGGAACAACAACAATTTAAAAATGTTATTGCAACAAATTTTATTCAAACATTTAAGTTGATTTGTTAATAACTTTTGCTTTCAAATATTCAAGAATCTAAAGTAAGGCAATATAAAAGTTTTGGCGACTCAGCATCGCTTTGCTTGATCCCACTGAGGGTCCCGGCCCACAGATTAAAAAGCCCTCAACAAAAGTGTCTCGACGTTCCGGATTAGCTGGGACACTCCCGAAATTCAACTGTTTGTCCCAGATTGAAGAAGTGTCCAGGATTCGTCCCAAATTTTAATTAAATGATCTGGACTATCCTGGATTTTAAGTAAATAATCCATGTTAAAAAAGATGAATTGAATTTAATTCTTTAAAGTCAATTAAAATTATTCATTTTAAACAAAAGTAAAGTAAAAAGTGAATTCTGCCTTCCCATTTTTCTCTACGTGTAAAGAGATCTGACATCCCGACTCCAGTAAACCTGGTCAATCCCAATTTTTGATTTATTGTCTCTCCTGGATTGAAAAAGTGTCCCATAGTTGAATTAAATGTCCTAGATTATTCCATTTTATAGTTATTAGTGATTAGTTTGCAATGAAAAAAGATATAAGTGATTAGTTTTGTAAACTTAATACAAATTATGTAAATGAACGATTCTGAGGGAAAAAGAGTTGAAGTAATAGCAAAATATTTTTTGTTCTTTAATTAACTAATTTATTTATTTAATTTTGCATTTTGTCCCAAGACCTCCTACTCCCTTCTCCTAGCCAGCGTTCCGGATTGTACGCTCTTGGTCTAGAGCATCCCCGACTGAAATTCAGAAAATCTAGTAATTTTACTTGAACTAATCCGTAAATAACAATAAAAGCCGTATTAAACTCAAAGGTTATTCGGTTAAATCAGCATCAAAAGGAAATTTACAGAAATCAATCATTTCTTCGAAAAAAATAAATATCCTAGATTATTTTCCTCAGAAACAGCTTAGATTTTGTCATATTTTATACGCCAGTATGACGCAATTACAAAAACGATGATGCAGTCATACTTTTTATTGTTAACAATAAAAAAATATGATTTATATGAATAATAAAAGTATGATTTACAATAAGAAAGAATGTAATCTTGATAAGTTTATCTATCAAAATTTCATTTTTTTCAACAGTAGGGGAGACCGGGTCTGGTTGGTACAGATTTTGGTTGGGAATTTTTTTCATTTTTTATAAGGATTTGACAGCTAATATGTGCTACATTATATTCCTACGTCCTTTGGCTAGCCTAAACAAGAAGTAATAACAATTTGGTTAAAAAATGAGGGAGCAGTATTCAGTTGAATGAGCTGACTACACCAGTGTCAACGTGCCCCGGGGCCGGGGTACGTTAGCACCACCAGCTGGGCAGGTTGGCACTATGGCTCTTCTTTTCTTAATTTTACTGTAGGTACCTACCTAATTATGAAATAAAATGGATTTTATATTTAGGAACTTTTAATTAGCCAAGGTACAAAAAATTGAGTTTGATATCAAATTTTTAATATTTAGCGCATTTTTTATTTTTAATTTAGGAACGTTTAACCAAGGTGCAGAGAACTGAGATCAACTTCAAATCACACAAAAAATGTTTTGTCTTTTTGTCGCTCTAATGTCCAAAATGGAGGCATTACCACTTTTGAAATCAGCCCTTGAGACAACTTAAATTTCAATTACATTTGAAAAAATAAATACATTCAGCATTTTGAAGCTTGAGGAAGATCACCTTCAATTCGAACTGCTCTTTTTGGTTCAAAACTTTGGTCACGCAAAATTTTGAAATTCTCTTTTCCTCATTTAACAGCTTCTCAAACACAAAATCATTGACCTCCGGGACTTTTTCAGATTTCAATCCTCCAAGTCCTCAATCGATTCCTAATTGACATCAAAATCGTCGTCATCATCGGGAAGCGCCCATTCTTCTTCATTCTCAGAATGAAATATTTTGTCTCCTGACTTTCATTGTCTTTTTGGGGCCTTTTTTACTTTTTTGTTCGTCGACATGTCTTATTTATTTTCACAAAGCGCAACTTGTATCTTGGCTTTCCAGCTGTTTTTAATATTTTCATCTAAGTGGCTTCTTTTTCTGCCTTAAGTTCATCTTTCGCTGGAGTATCTGTCAAAATTCCTCTTCTTTGTGTACCGGTCGAAATGCTCGGCAGCAAAATGGAAGAAATGACCATCCTGACGGTCGTAACATTGCATCAAAAGTTTAGAAAAATGCAGCGACGTTTGTTTTATTAAATGATTTAGAACGACTGAGATTCGTTGCTTCAGGTCTTTTATGGATATGAAGAGTTCCTTTACAAAAATTAGCTGAACCAGTCCTCGCCAACTTTCTGATTTTTCCCATGATTCAGGCACTTTCCGATTCAATGAAAAGCAAACTGGTTAGAAAATTTGAGTACTTTTTTCGGGACGACTCCAAATAAACATCTGACGTCTATTTTACGTATTATGCGATATCTTCGTTCTGACAAGTGAAAATTTTGCGTGTTGGTAGGTAGTGTTCCTAAAGATGCAACGCCGGCTGTTGAAGCTTTTTGGCAGTATCGCATAGACATCTCATACTTTTCGTAGCCTTTGACTATGAAAATTCTTCATGAGAAACCGCTTCTACTACTTCAGCAATGAGGTCCCGGGAGATAGAAGCTCGGTCTGTTGTCCTTTTTCTGTTTCTAACCAATTATTTGCCAATTTAAAATTCATAACTCTATATTCATAAAAAATGCAAGTGTTAGGTTTTCATTGGCCACCATTGTAGATTAATTTTAGTTCAGTTTTGATTCATATGAGGGGCACTATCTGGTAGAAAATTTGAGAAACAATTAACTGCAAGACTCCATATTTATGATAATAATGAATACTGTTATATCTTAACGAATGAAAAGCAGAGAATAGTTATTTATATAGTTTATTGAGAATATTTAATAAATTCTCTTTTATTAGTAAGCTAAAAAGTAGAATTTTTTAAGGCTTAAATCACCATAATAACTCACTTTATCAAAAATATGTAGGTGAAAACGGTAAAAGCTCCGAAAACAAAACGAAAATGATAAAAATAAATATTAAAATATTCTTTTATTAGAAAACTTAAGAGTAGAAAATAATTTTTAAAATTAAAAATCTGGTGATGAAAGCAAAAAGCATGAGGTGCCGGAAGAATATTATAAATAGATAAAACCACAATCAATAACGTAAGAATGATAATTCTTAAATATTAAAATATATTTTAAATGTGATTAACATTTCAATTTAGTTATATTAACGTACCGTTTTGAAGGAACACGAGGGCTATTTTAGGAATAGACCACGTAATTTTGAACCGCGGTCAGATGACAAGGATGACACCTGAGCTGGCCCTCCTTTCTCTCTAAACTTCGACACCATACCAACGGGGGGACGTTTGGGCCCCACGTATGATTTTAAGGGCAAAAGGCCCACATACACGACGAATCTTCAACGGAATCGGTTTTCAATTTACTTAGGATAGGACACTAATAAAAGAAAGTTTTTGAAAATTTTTCATTATACGGTAGACCCCTTTATAACGCTGTTAAAAAGTCGCTCTTATATGAATACGGCGTTGTATGATTCTCGCAGTATAAAGAATGTATCTACAGGGTAGTCTATTGTAAATAAATTTTCTACACTGCTCAGTTTCCTGTCATGCGTATCCCTATAATATGCGACTTTCTGACCTCTTTAAACACGAGTCCTACTGTATTTACAATTCCTCTTTTAAGCGCATTTATATTGGGAATGAAATTGAGAACACACATTCCGATATATTTTCTTCACTATCACTTTCAATTTGAAGTTCCGTCAAGGAAAGGAAAACGATTCATTATCACCGAAAGAGTGTCTTGGGTGAAAAATGATCTGGCTTCATCAAAAGCAGGATGTTGAGAAAATTGTGTTAAGTAATAGATTGAAACATCAGCCAATATCCACCATCCATTACCTTCAATACTTCTCTGAAATTGACCTGGATACCGTTATGGTAAAAATAAAAATCCACATTTTGCCTCTGTATAAAAAAAATAATAAAAGGGACTTTCCTTGTTGATACACGAACCAGGAAACAAAGGATGTTTTTTTTATTCTCCGCCATGTTCGACTTTAACGAAGAGATTTTATATAATTGAAATCAAAAAGAGTGAAAAAAAACCGAACGAATAGTAAAATAAAGCGTTCTAAAATCCCGGACGCTTAGTGAAAAAATCATTGTAACAATGAGTGATTTATCAAGTGAAAAAATGGTTGATTTCCGCATCCCACCAAAGAAAAGTGTTTGATGGCCCAGTTAAGACTCCTCAGTATGCTTTATTCATTGTTGTCATACACGTATTTCGCATTAGAATAAACATGACGATTCGAAATTCCTAGCTGTTTGATGATGCAGAAACAGGTGCAGTTTTATTTATTAGATTAATGCCCCGTTTTGTATTGAAACGAATGCAATTAGGGATGAACATGATAATCTAATCCCACTTGGACTAACTTACTTAGATAAGCTAGTCCAAGTGAGATTAACTTCTACCTCAGTAACCCTTGAAGTAGAAGTCTGATTTAGCTCCTATATATGAAGGTAGGTTGCTTTCCTGAAGATCTTTCAAGAGAAATTGGCCCCGATTTGTGCTTCGTTTGGAAGCAAACCAGGAAAACTTCCGATAACCAGCTCGACCTCATAGAGCTATTCGTTGCTAAAACGCTCATTGGTTTAAAAGTCTTTAGATAATGCTCGTTTTAAGAGTATAACCATAGGATGGAAATCATAATCTTCTTCTTCCGATTCATGTTCCACAGCCATGCAATGTATTAACCCACTATGTCACTGGGGTGGCAAAAGAAGCATAGTAAGTTCTGGACCTTTTTCAAGGGTAGGCTGGTATGTTCCGCTGGTGGGGTGAGGATGGGGGTGGACCAATCGCTCGATATGAGATTCACTTTGCAGAAGGTTTATTACTAAATCTATTGTTGCGTGGTGAATAGTTTCCAATATTTATCCGTGATGGTTTTGTGCTTGGAGCAGGGATTCTGTTCTTGGCATCGTTGATTAACACCGCCATTTTGTGGCACCTTAGCGTTGATATTTTCTATGTTTTCACTTACTTATTTCTGATGGTTCTAATGCCACTTTGTCTAACATATCTAGCCAAGTCCATGGCTCATAACAAAGGGGAAATGTGGCATCTTCTATTGGTCAAAGCACCTAGATAATACCTAAAGTATCCTGATTTAGCTCCTATAAATGGGGGGTAGGTGGCTTTCCATGGGGACTTCCATGGGAAAATGGTCCACATTTCTTATTCGATTCAAGAAAAGCCGAAAAATCTACAGCAACATGCACCGTAACTTTCCCCATAACCGCAACATCACCCATAACTTTCTTCCTTCGATTCATTTTCCTCGGCGATGCCATAAATTTATCCACTAGTCCACTAGTGGGCATATGAAGTACGATAAAAATATTTAAAAATTAGGTGTGAT
Organism: Araneus ventricosus; assembly: GCA_013235015.1. NCBI lineage: Eukaryota > Metazoa > Arthropoda > Arachnida > Araneae > Araneidae > Araneus > Araneus ventricosus. Next base: position 604,151 of record BGPR01000436.1, on the reverse strand, counting down.
TAAAACGATTCAAGTTCCCATGGTCTGAATCAACAAAACCACTTTATCTCCCATTTCTTAAACATCTTTTTGTTACACAGTTGAGAATAGTGTGTAACAAAAAGTGAGTGTTACACACTTTAAAATTTGTCATTGAGCACCATCCAGACACAAACAGGGATATAAGATGTGCTTCAAAAAAAAAAACTTGCAGTATGCAGATAAATTTGGCCATGAAAACTAAATTTTACTACTTGTAATTGGTATTTACTGAGTTTCAAAGCAATTTTTCGCACATTACAAGAATGAATCCTACTATCCTATTCAACAAGATATTTTTACTTTCTTTCTTTTCCCAGAAGTCCCTAATTCCAACAAAATGTCTCCCACCATCTTGGACTACATCGTTTATAGTTTTCAACCGCATAAGAGAAGACGTGTCGAATTTTAACTGCTGCTGCAAATGTAGAACAATAATTTTTCCAAAACGTGCGTTTTCGGGAACTTAAAATGATCGCATGATATGAACTCTAATTTTTCCTAAACCTCACATTAAATTACATCTCTAAACGCTTTTTGACATTGTGTCACGGATCTTTCTTTACAGTAAACAGAGCTATTTTTAAATTTCTTTAATTAGTCTTCGGAGAAATTTTCTTCAACCTTACAGCTTTCTGTATTTCCCTTCAAATCTCGAAGGTAAAACTTCCGCTTTAATCACGTTTATATCTTAGTAATATGATTTTAACTTCATAAAACTACTCGAGTTTTTTTAATTAATTTTATAAATTTTTTTATTAACCTTCATTTATTAAATCATTGATTTACTATTTTTTTTTATCATAAAATACTGTTTGGGACTTATACTCACATAAAGAAAAAAATCATCCTCGCTCAGAAATGTTAATGAATATTTATTTCTAATTATGCATTTTGACGGTCTCCATTGCTTTTAATTTATCTAAGCTGTAAGTATTTAATTACGGCATAAATACTTCAGGCTTTTGAAGAACAATGTATACTTATAATTCGTCATATTGAGGTACTAAATACTATGTAAACTTCATGACCGTATTCATTTGATGAACATTTCCAATTTCATTATTTTTATGGAAGTGTTCGAAATGCCGAAAGTGATAACTGGAATCGAGAAAATATTTAAAAATTTCGAGTATGCTTAAGTTGCCCCTTTCCTCTGGTACAACAGTTGTTACACTGAACTCAGTGTTTTTATACCTTACGTTACTCCAATATGTTATAAATAGATTTGTTACTAAAGTTGAAGCCAAAAATAGGTAACTCAATGGTTGGTTGAAAAGAACGTTATATTTCATCTTCTAATGAGCAGAAAGTAACTTCTTGGGGGATTTCTTCTTCCAAATCCTCGTCTACAGAGAATATTTGTAATCTGGTCTTGATTTAGAAGTTATCTTCATTACTTCTCAAGAAATTTTCAATTCATTGATAGAGCTGTTAAAAATGGATTAAACACTTGATTTTAAGCAAATATTCGAATAAAGTAGATTTGATTATTTTTAAATGCTGAACTATTGATAAAAGGAAAAAGTTTCGAGCAGAGACTTGAATTAAGGAAGTTTTACTATATTCATTTTCTGTGTGGCTTGAGTTATCTGATTTATCTTCCATTGAGTGTCATTCGAGTCTAAAATCCCCTGATTTGTAACGTGATTTTAATCTTTAAGGTATCAGCTTAAGTTTTAAAAAGAATTCCGAAAAGTTTCATTACATAAAAAAAGACAGCGTATGAGACAAAACTGTGATAAATAACAAATGTCGTGAAAAACGTGCTCAAGCTGCATTTTACGAATTCCCAGCCGAGTTTTCATCTCCGCCTAAACTAAAAGAAAGGGTGTGGCGGATATAAGGAACGCAGCTTCCTACAAGCATTATTAATTGTAAAGAAAGCAGCTTCCTACAAGCATTATTAATTGTAAAGCAAAACACCTCTCGATAATAGCTGAAAGATAAACATCTGTCTACGTTATTAATTTGAGTTTCAGTCATGACTGCACTTGTTTGGTGCTATATCTATCTAAAAATACAAAATAAATTGTCCTTAAGCATTTATACTTATATACAGTAGCGACTCCTACATTATCACCGTATGGGTGATGTAAATTACAATGCTACACTTCGTAGTGATAATTTCTTCACAACTTAAATTTGATCTCTAATAATTTAAATTTTTTCTAATTAATTCTGCATAACTTAATTTTGCCTTTTCTAATAAATTTCCAATAGTTTATAAATTATTTAATAAAAATTATTTTTATATTTTTTACTTGATTAATGTTATTTTAATAAAAAAATTTTAATTAAGAACTTACGAATTTTTAATTGATTTTAATTAAGAATTAAAAATAAATTTTTACAATTAATTTTGCTGCATTCCTTACTCTCGTTTATAAATATTTAGATGATTGCGGCTAAATATTAAAAAAATCATAAAGTGTAAAGCAAAATAAATACACATGTAGGGATAAAGACAATGTTGTCTATTGATATTAATAAAAAGTACTTAAAATGAAATATGCTCTTCTGGTTTTATTTCAAGCGAGAAGACCAATAACTTTTTCCTTGATATTCGTATGACTGTCAGATCATACGAAGATGCACACAGACAGACAGAATTACTTTTGATGGATTTCGTACAAAATTAATACAAACCCACATTTTTTGCAGTTAAGACCTCATACCGAATTTCATTCCTCTAGCAGGTTATATTTTCGAATTATCATGTTCATATGCAGTCGGATAGATAGTCCCAATTCCAATTTTTTAAAGGGAATCCGGAAGCTTTAAAACGAGGAGATTCCTCAAAATCTCAAGTTTGAATATTTCGACAACTACAATAATTACTCATATAATACTTAGAATTCGACAAAAAAAAAATAGTATTGATTTATGGTATTGTATCTATCCATAGATGTGATGTGGTGCTTTTCGGTGCGAATGCACTTACTGATACTCTTTAAGAACTTGTATTCATTCAAACTTCCTACACTTTATTCTGAGTGGATAACACAACATCGGGTACTCGAATCGCTGTATTTGGTATTCTTTAAGAAGTTGTGTTCCTTGGAGCTATTCATATGTATATGTCTTATATATGAGATAATGGTTTTTATTGAAGGATAATCCATAACTGCAAATTATACACGTTTTATTTCAATTTTTCAAGTGTCTCCAATTAGGCATCTCTCATTTTTCAATTATATTAGTTGAAAAATGTGCTTAAGATCTCTTCATGCCCATTTTAGCTGGACAGTTAAGATGAGTGTCTTGGTCTTCGAAAGACCCAAATATATATTCTCGGAATGAGGAGAGTAAAGAGTTTTTCAACAGTACACTTTGTAATGGTCAAAATAAAGTAGGAGGAAGAAATCTGAAATCTAATCGGAATTAGTTCAAACACCGAATAGCTGCCCCTTCTAACTCAAAGGCTCATTACAAATATATAATACTATTTAGGAAACATAATTATTTTATTGCTTTTTTAGACCAGTGCTAGAAATTTGATGTTGTTATCTAAAATTCAACGTCCAGTTATAAAAACAAATCTTAAATATTGTTTAGAATTTCTTTTCATGCATTATTTCATTTAATAGACTAAAGAATATTGAAGTTTTTTTTCCCGGAAACATCGGAAAACGTAGAGTATGTTTTCCGATAGGCGTGTGATCTTGTGTAGCGTGGATTATCAAAGACGAAAGTTCTGTGTGTTAAACGTAACAGAACATACAAGCTTAGTTTCATCAGTTTCTTTTATTATAGTCTTCTACCAACTTAAAGTGTCAATATTCTATAAAAAAAATCTGCTTATTTCGGTCCCCTCTACCTGCCTTTAAATCTGCCAAGCAACTGAGAAAGAGTAATATAATGGTGAAAACTATAACTCAGGGGTATCCAACCTTTATTCCCTCGCGTATCCCTTGATTAGTCTTTATATTTTCGCGTACCCCCTACTATCATATCCTCCCCCCACACGCACCAAGACCACGGTGGCCTAGTGGCAAGGTCTCGACCTCGTGACCGGAGGGTCGCAGGTTCGAAACCCGATTCCACTGAAGATCCGTCGCGCATGGGGCCTGTTGCACGCTAAATCATACGTAGTGGCCCAAACGTCCTCCCGTTGGTGTGGCGCGGAAGATTGGAAAGGGGGTGCCAGCTCAGATGTCGTCCTCGACATCTGACCGCGGTTCAAAATTACGGTCCGTCCCTAAATAGCCCTTGTGTTGCTTCAAAATGGGACGTTAATATAACCTAACCTAACTTCCCCCCATACCAACCATCTGTATATGCAAACAAGTTTTCATCAATGATGTTAAGGGCTTAGGTTAGCTTAAAAGTCAAGTGACTCGAATTAATAACATTTTCGGGACATTTTTTTATTTGACATTTTATTGCAGCTTTACAATAGTATTAGTTCAACACCAAAACTAATTAAAACAGTATTCTAATAATTTCGCATTAACCTATAAGGATAGATAAAAATTACTCTCCGCGTAATAATCAACTATTGAAATGGTATAGATATTAATAGCAAGTATTAGCTTGGGGAAACAAAATCCTGTAATTTTTTTCAGTCTTTATGTTTCCGCCATTACCAACCTTGATTTCGCGTACCCCCAACTAGTCCTTCGCTTACCCTCAGGGGTACGCGTACCATAGGTTGGGAACCTCTGCTTTAGCTGATGCGTTTCTTCAAATTGCAAGAAATTCCATGTCTTTAAAACTTCAAAGAAAGAGCTCGGTATATCGAAATGAAGGGATTTTCAACAGAATCATTAAACCTAGGGAATGGCAGCATTCAATCACTTATCAAAACTGTTATATCATGTGGGCAATACTTTCAATTTTTTTCAGAAAGGTTAGGAACCGGAATACGGCGCGAAGAACTTTTAACAGAAGCATGAAACTAGAATGCACGTTTGCTAAATTAAAAACCCTTTTTGAGGCTACACGAGGACTACCGGAACTAAAAGGTAGGATTTATCAAGGCTTACTTCTTTATTTTTTCCGTTTATTCTAGTTTATTTTTATTTGTTCCAGCTTCTTTTTTTTCTAAGCGTAACTGCAGAAAAAACATTTCCTGTTTTTCCTTCTTTTATCTGTTCCATTTCTTGTGAAATCTTTTGCACGTGTCTTTTATACGCTTATATAATATATATTTTGCACGTTTCTTTCATACGTTTATATAATATGTGTTTTAAACGTTTATATTTAACAAATTTCATAATTGAAAGCAGTTGTTTGTTATTAAGAACAAATAGATTTAATGAAAAGAGTTTTTTATAAACACACTTTTATTAGTGCACTAAAGAGTAGAATTTTTTATTTTATTTACTGTCTACTTTTTAGTCTTTAATTTGTAATTCCTTATTATAATTGCTATGGAATCTTAAAAATATTTTTTTTGTAATTCACTACTAATTGGCCATCCGTGTATCATTTTTCGTAATTTAATTAAATTAATCGATTAACTGATAGTTAAAATCTGAGAATATTAAAATTTTGTACACTTGTGTATTCTCGATGAGAATACACAAGTGTACAAAATTTTCAAAGCTGTAGCATATAAAGAAAAAAATGTAAATCCATTTCAAAATTTCATTTTTTGAGAATATGAAAAAAGTCGAGTGGAATAAAAGTTACGAAAAATAGACATTTCAAATTTTATATAATGCATTCCAGTTGTCGTCCTTGTTACCTGAACATAGGTTAAAAATCCGGTATAATTCGTACTTACTCAAGTAAGAATAGACAAAAATGTAAGAGATGCAAATATGGCTTTGCGCAGTCAAGGTTAAATACGAGAAAAAAAATTATTTTCAATTACATCTCTCATCCCTGTTTCTCTTTTAAGCACTAATGTTTTTGTTACAAAAACAACTTTTCCCCAATAAGGATAAGGAAAGCGATATTTGATTTCGAATTTAAACTTTATAAAAACAAAAATATTTCCACGGGCATTTGCTTTTATCCAAATTGGAATGTTTATTTTATTTCCTAAGAAGTTCATTGTGACTCTAATTAGACGCAGTCGTTGGTCAATGACATCAACATGTGAAGGCGCACGTTTCGTGACCGAACAGTCGTTTTTCTTCTCGAAACAACAACACGTGCAATTTTAAATGTTCTTCTCCGTCTGCTCTTACTTTTTGAATGCTTCTTCCGACAGGTTCTGATAATCAGGGCTGGCTGTTCCTATATTGAGGGCCGCCCAAGTACAATAAAGGGATATCAACCTGCTTCATTATTTAATAATCATGTACTTAAATGTTATATCGATTAATCACTTATTTATCACTTTTAGATTGATTCGTCAATTCTTAATCACTTTTCCACCAATTAATCCTATTATATCTCTGTTATTATTATGTTAATCCTTGTTAATATTTATGTTGATCAGTGCAGTTTTAACTGTATCTTTAACCGCGTGTAATTTCGCACATTTGTGATGATGGAATTGAGAGACCTATAGCTTTTGCATCTAGGATTTTAACAAAAACAGAACGTAATTATAGCCAAATTGACAAAGAGGCTCTCTCTATAGTTTGGGGAATTAAGCGTTTTTATCAATATTTGTTTGGGAAAAAATCATATTGTTAACAGACCAGAAACCATTAATTCATATTTTTAGCCCTAAACAAGGTTTACCTGTTTTGAGTGCAACTAGGTTATTGCATTATGCAATTTTTCTTAGTGGATTTGATTATGATATTAAGTATCGGGAGACTAAGAAACATGGGAATGCAGATGCTTTATCGCGAATGCCTTTAAAAGTAACTTTTGATGTGGTAGCCGATATAGCAGATATATTTGAAATTGGTCAAATTGAGACTATGGCAGTAACTGCTAGAGATTTAGCCAGAATAACCAAAACTGATTTAGAACTTAAACCATTATATGAGAAATTGTTAAACGGAGTTTCAATAACAGGATTAGGATTTCCTGGGAAAGATGGTGATTATAATTTACAAAAGGGAGTAATTTTCTACTGGCATCGAGTTTAAATTCCTAAACAGTATCGAAGGATGGTCTTAAATTAATTATATTGTAGTCATTTTGTAATTTGTAAAATGAAAACTTTAGCTCGTTCATGCTTTTGGTGGCAGAAGTTGATCGAGAAACTGAATCCTTAGCTAAAAATTGTATTCATTCTAAATATGCAAAGAACCCTCCTAAAACAATGGATCCTTGGGAATAGCCTTCGAAACCATGGGAAAGGATTCATTTAGATTTTTCAGGTCCTTTCATGAATTCTATGTATTTAATTGTTGTAGATGTTCATTCGAAGTGGTCTGAAGTATTTCCAGTGAATACCATCACTAGCGGAAAAATGACCGAAATATTAAGATCTCTCTTTTGTAGATATGGTTTACCCAAAAGTTTAGTTTCAGATAATGGTAGATCCTTTATTTCTAATGGGTTTCAAACATTTTTAAAGAACAATAGCATCTATCATATTAAAACAAGTCAGTACTTTCCAGGTTCAAACGGACAAGTTGAAAGATTCGTACAAACTTTTAAAGATGCTATGCGTCAAACTAAAGTTGATTTTGGTAGTCGAGACTATAAATTGCATAAATTTTTATTGCAGTATCGCAAAACACCACATTCTACCACCCACCAATCTCCTGCTATGATGATTCGAAACTTGGCGTTATTTTATTGGCTGGATCAACTACATACCGAACACAACAAATCCTTTATTCAGTTCTAATATATCTGTCAGTCATTGCTATATTAGACAGAATTGAAACATGCCAACCACGTGTTAAAACTTTGATAAAAGCAGTCCCATTTTATTGCAAGTGATACTTTCTTTTTGATAAGTGCAAATGGCTGCCTTTTTCTAACTTTTTTGCATGTATCATGTTAGTTTATAACACTCATCCCATTACATACGCCGTGGTGCTAAATTCATCTTCTCTTTTATTAGAAAAGAGAAAATTCTTGAATATTTATTCATTTTCAACTTTGCATTTTTTCATTACTTGAGAAAAAATTCTCTTGAATTCAGTAAATACACATGGCGTCACAATCACACGACAAACGTAACTCCATATGTCACCTAATATCTATCTGTATATCGTCCTCCTTTTCGCTGTGAGTCCTATTTCCTCCATGAATCCAAAATAAAATTGTAGCAGAGCATGTGAGCATGAATTTATTCATTGCGAAATAATTTTTAGTAACAGCCGAATTTTTCAGTTGGTTTCTCATCCTGATTCAAGGTATCTTTCAATAATTTAAGGGAAAAAATTTTCTTGAATGCAGTAAATCCACATGGCTTCATAGTCACATGACAAACGTATGTCACCTAACATCTAACTGCACTTCGTCTTGCTTTGTGCTGTGACGTCTAGTCTTTTTTCCTTCTATAATTTACGAATGAATTCCAAAATAAAATTATCGCCAGCATGTAAGATTGTGAAACGGCTTTTAGTAACAGCCGAAATTTTTTAGTTGGTTTCTCATTGTCTACAAATGAGATGAATGCCTAAATCTGCTAATAACCACGAATTATTCTTAGTTTCTTTCCATTATTCAAATTCTTACAGATATTTTATGGTATGCGACTGCTATGGTGCGAAGAAATTTTATACACTGCCCCCTTACACTTCTTATTGTTAAGGAACAAAACTCTTGATTATAGTAGACTCTTGATTATCCGGCTTCCGTAATACCCGGCATAATTAAAAATATGCATAATAAAATTAAGAGTAATTTTGTTTGCTAAGGCTTTGGAAGTGGGTTACTGCTACAATCCTCCTATATGTCCTGTCAATAACACAAGTTAAGACATTCAAAACGTGAATTGTTAATGTTCACTTAGACTTACCTGTTTTGCATTAGTATAATCATTTATCAATGAATAATAAAATAAGTTCAAATAAATTTTATAAGAATTAAGCCTACGTTTACGTTAATGTTTTGTTTGTTTTAAAAATGGATGCATCCATAGTGTACAGGGTGGTCATAAATTATTGAACCCATTTCAAAAATTAATAAAAAAAACTAATAATGTTACAACTGCGTTTTTTAAAAATGAGGGTGCTAATAAAAAATTTTTCATGTAGGTGGTGTACCATTACGGCGTTCTAAATTATCTATAGCAAGAGATTTCCATACGCAGTGGCTACCGATCAGCAGAAGCCGATGCGTGTTTTCTGGTTTCCTTTTTTAGTTTTTCTTGAATATCTCGAATTCGATATTCTCTTCTCTAATTACAATTGTTTTAACAAATTAAAGAGCGTAAAATTTCTTACAAATACATGCTTTTAGTTTTCTTATAGCTGTAATAGTTTCGAGAATAATGGCCCTCAAAATGGGAGCTGTCCAATAATTTACAACCATCTAGACCACCGTAACGGCGCGTTATCTATCTGAAAAAAAAAACTCTCTAAAATGCGTTCTCATTTAAAAAAACCGTAGTGGTAACATTATTAGTTTTTTTTTATCAATTTTTTTGAAATGGGCCCAATAATTTATGACTACCCTGTATAGGATTTTATGTTTCCTGCAATTAATTTAATAAAATTTATCTTAAAGTGTATACATTATTTTTAGTCTTCAGCTCCTTTTTACAGTAATAAATTTTTTAAACGTACAGTACAGTACATGACAAGCGTTATAAATACTGGCTTGCACAAATGGTTTTAATTGTATAGACTGGGATGGAAAAGAGCATTTATAGAACTCCGGCCTATTCGGCATTTTTGAGGCCTGCTCTTCCTTCATATTAGGCCGAATATTGGGAGTCTACTACACTTAATATCAAGCAATACCAATACAAAACCATAATGAAATTTAAATGAAGACGTATTTCTTTTTAAATCGTAATTATTCCAAATTTCACTGATTCACTTGATATCTAATTCTGATAGACAACTATATCCATCTCGAATATATAAAATTTAGAACTTAATGATTTATTAATAAAATTATTGACTCGCTACATCTTGTACTTGAAAGAATTTTTTAATAACGTAACTTTAATTAAAATTTTATAACTAATTAATTTTAATTAAAAAAATTGAGCACAAAATTATTTTTTAAATTATTTTTCTTGATTTCGTTTGACATATTTAAATAGCTTTATACAACTTTTGTTGAAAAATAAAAATTTGTGCAGTAGTAAACTATCGAATTTGGGCTGTTCTAGTATTATAACATATAACCCTAGGCAAACTTCATCGCTATAATACTGTTTCTAATTATTATTATTACTCTATCTTCAGTAGGTATTATTGCATTTCTTCCAAAACATAAAAGTGAAAACACAAAAGAATCTGTGAAGCCTTACTCCTCCTCATGATGATAGATTGCGGATACCATGAGATTGTGTAACAAAAAGCTTTCACAGTTTTAAGTCCGGAATAGACAAATGTACTTAGCATATAAATTAAACTTTAAATACATTTTTCAGTTACTCAAGATCTATTTCAAATAAATAATTAATTAATAATCAAAAATATTGTAATATAATTATAATATAAAATATCAAATTATTAGTAATATAAAAATGTCAAATTATTAATAATATAAAAATAACAAATTGATTAATAATCAAGAAACTTATTGATTAATAATCAATAAATTTTTATTTCAATCAAATCTTTATGCTCCATCTACGACTTGTGGAAGAATATGAAGTTTCTATACAATATCATTTAAAAACATTTTCCAATTTTTCTGTATCATGAAATTCTTAAATGTGTTGCACAAAAAGAAATGTAAATGGACTATTCAATTTTCTTATGTAAAACTCTTTCAAAATGGGTTAAGTGTTAATTATAAATTCTTAATTTTGAAGATAGGCATGTTAAGCCTTTGACTACGAATTTTTTAACAATTATCCAATTTTCTATTCGAATGAAGATAATATGCTCCAAATAAGCTAAATTAATTGTTTGGATTATTTTTCTTCTGAACGGATTTTAAACCAAAGGCTAGGGCATAATAGTCCCATAACCAAAAAAACATTACATTTTTATGTATGAAACATGATTATTATTAATTATTGCGAAAAGTTATTCATAAATTTTCAATATTTCATCAGTATTATTGCATAAACATATGTGTATTGCTTACTAATAGATCAAAACTATCAAACATACATGCGCAGAAAAAAAGTCTTCAGTAAACAATGGCTTTTTGAGGGAAAATAGTCTGTGCCATCTAGGTGATTAAAGATGAAATGTGCACAGTTTTTCTTTTCCTAATACTGGGACATATTACAATGAGTTTCAAAGAAGTTTTTTTTATCCCCGTAGTGATTTTAAAATGTGAGTGGGACGTATATGTCCCGTTAGTAGTCAACGGGTTGAATGTTATTAATCAAATTCTTAAGAAGTTAATAAAGTTTTGGATCTTTATTTCTCTGCAGTTTTATAAACATGATTAATCAAAATTTTGACCTAGGACCTAGGAATCCATTAAGATGTTTGTTTGGTCTTAATTGCTTTTTTCTGAATTTGGATAAGAAACCAAACATTTCCCCTTCCTGTACGCTTGGTAATGAATTATCGGCACTTAGGTCATCCACGGAAAGATTCATTTAAGTTTCAACCCTATAAACCGCTTAATATTTTTGTTTCAGGATTTTCCGTCTTCATCGATTCTCAGTAATTATACTATATGACGCTGATATGATGGCACAGAATGAAAGTACACAGTGTGTTTTAAGTAACTTACAACTTTGAATTGAAATAACTTTTGAGTCACTGCAGATAGTACTACAAACTTTTTTTATTGAAAAGAACGTGTGAAAGAAATTTTGTGGATAATGCCCTTTAGAGACCCTTCAGAGGTGTTACAGTAATGGAACCTTGTCAAAAAAATTGTCAGATACAGATTCAAATGTTTCTTTTCTTATGCTTGAAAGTGAATCAGTAATGGTATTATTGAAGCTAATAATATCGTTCAGTTTCTTCTGGTATAAACAAATCCTTCATATTACCTCAAAGATATAAATCACATGAATTAATGTCTAGTGAATAAGGTGTCCAGTGTACCAGGATAATGATTTGGGTATTGATAGGCGACAACTCTCGTTCCAAACTCATTGTTAATGGTATCAAAAACACTGCCTTTTCTAAGCGGAGGAGCACCGTCCTGCATGAACCAAAATTTAGAAATTCCGAACCAATTATTAACAATAAAAACACGATTTTTCAATTGAATATGACGGTTAGAGAGACAATTAAAAAAGAAGAGAGTGACGTTAAGCAATTTCTTTTAATACCCTCTCTCATTCGTAGCGTCATCTAGTGAGACCCTGAAAAGTTATTTTGGTTCAAAGTGGTAAGTTCATTAAAACTCATATAGGCTTAATGTTGGGCTTAAAATAAGATCTTCAAAAGTGACAATGTTTTGTAATTGCTGGTTAATTGAGTCCAAGATATTATTTCTGATATTTAATAAATAATTCGTTTATTTTAATGAGAATCGGAACATTCGTCATGTGTTTAGAATTAATGTCAATTTACATTTCATCACACATTTTTTTATTGTTAGAAACGATATTTAAGTTTCTGTATTTTTAAGTTCACATCTAATTAAATGCCAAATTACCCGAAACATAAAAAGAGCAAGACAATTCATATATGTATTATTTCTAAAATATGCTATAAACTAAATTGGTTCAATCAGTGGAATAAACTATTGTTTTCTGTGGCAGCATGTGCAACTCTGATGTTTTAGAATTATAGATATGTATATGTTCTATTTTCTCTGTTTATTTCAAAAAATTAGCATTGAAAGTTAGATTTTAGAAAATTAGTTTCGAATAGCTCAAAAACTCTTAACCAAATCAACAATAACTACACAATTCAAAAGATAATATTGAAATTAGTTTGTTAATCCTTTTCATGATTGTTTAAAAAATCACTGATAGTCGTTCATTTACCACATCTATCTATTATAAACATAATTGAAACTTAGAAGGTTGTAAGACAAGTCGAATAAATACCATTCAGGTTTCTAGAGTAAATTTAAGGCGAAAGTTTACAAAATTCCTTCAGCTGAGAATAAGAATTACTTACTTTTGAAAAAAGTACAAACAAACTTCTAACCAAAAGTGAAACCAAATCTCTATCCATATGTCAAGAGAATAGAAGTTTTCACTTGGAAATGGTAAATGATTTATCAAGAAACACATCTTAATACACACCATGAGAAGTCTTTCTGAGGCACAAAGTATAGAGTCATGAGAATCCTTATCACACTTTGACCCCTGCTTATCGTATTTTTGTCAACAACATGAAAGGTCTCTAACAGGTTAATGCCTACGATAAGTATTGCTTAGATTTCGCAAAAATATTAAATGGATTCTGCTGCTTTTTAGGTCAAATTATCTCTAAACTCAATTTTTTTTCTGAAGCTTATAAACCACTAAACTTTTTTCTTTTTTTCTCGTCTTTTAAAACCCGTTCGGTTAAAAAAATTGTCACACTTTTTATGGGAGTTAAGCGTAAAATATTATTTTCTTTCATTTAAATGTATATGAATTTTTTTTTCTTTTTAAGGTAATATTTTTAAAAGGTGATTTCTAATTTTTTAGCTTAAAGCATTTTTTGTCATAGCGCTACACAAGAAAACAAACTTTACAGAGATAAATACAGGGAAAAAATTTAGGAAAGTAAGAATTTGTTTGAGATTTGAAACGTATGCATTTCTTGCTGATTGGGTATGTTTTTAACTATATAATTTTAAGCAAGATGAGAGACAGAGTCCAACACCACAGTTCGAGCTTAGTACCTGATTTCTTTTCCGATTTTTTTTTAAATCATTCTTTCCAAGGCAGCACGTGTAACACTTCATTTTTTTCCTTTAGAAACTTTGACTCACGGCATTTATAATTTTTCAGGGAAACTATGTGTTTTCAAACACCTTTTACGCGCATGGAAGAACACAATTCAATCCCATATTTTAAAAACATAGATGGTTTTATAGATGTTAATTGACAGAAAACACTATGCAAATCCCGAGTTACAACTTTCAACAATTCAATCATGTGTTAAAGTTGAATTGCGAAGGAAGGATTACTGAATTTTTGCAATAATTGATCGTTAAAAAATACTGCTGTCTCCGCGTTCTTACATACCTGTCAGCAAGTAACAGGTTTTCAAAATGTGTGTGGTGTGTTAAGTTTCATACAGCATTAATGTTAAATAAAGCTTTAAAATAATGAAGAGGAAGTTGACGAAGATATTTTTTTGAGTTGATTCACGATCCCATTTTCATTTTTTATAAGGTCACTAGGAATTTTTTTCAATGAAAATGGTTTGTGAAGGAAAAAAAAAGTTTTAAAGTAATTTTACATCCATGACTTTTCGATTCATCAGAAGTTTATGTCAAAATCGGAAAGAAACTTACTCTTCCTAAAACTGTAAAACATGGCCAAAGTTTTCGAAACCTCTAAATAAATTGTATGAGTTGACTGTTATAGTTTATTTTGATAATATTTTATATGCTATAAATCTTTTTAATACCTTTAATACAGATCTCCCATGTTTTATTGAGATTTTTTTGCGATCACTTTTTTGCATATTTGCAAAGATCTTACAGTGAAGTCAACATCATTGAAGAACTAACACTACTATAGTTTGAAATTTATCTAACTTAAAGCAAATGAGAAATATTTCAAATTCAGTGCTAAGATCTAATCGATACAAAGTCAAATACATATTTACTAACATTCGCAAATTTCGTAACATTAAAGAATCAATAACTACCTGTAACCAAAAAGTTAGAAAAGACAAAATATATGTATAACCCATATATGGGTTATATATATATATAACCAATATTCTTGTTATCTCATTCCAGTTCTAGATATATTTAACCCATTCGAAGTTTACATCCTAGGTTAAACATATTAATGGCGTATTCCACGCATAACATAAATAGTTTAAATCTGATAGTAGTTGAGTTAATTTAGTTGAATGCTTTTGTGGGTCATATGAAAATAAAGAACTGTTATTGAAGATCATGTTCAATAAATGGTTTTTGATTGTATTTGTGAACTTCCAGGCCGCTTTTTTCTTATAAAAATATAAAAACCATTTTTAGCAGAAAAGCTTATCGAAAATCATAATCTCAAGTTTTATGGTATTTTTCCCCTACTTAAAGCTACTTTTTTCCATCGAAACTTGTTTAGAAATCCAGAAGATAAAATGCCACAATGAATACTTTTGAATAAATGCAAAAATAGGGTAAGTTTTCTCCTTTTTCTTCGAAGGATTTTATATAGCAGCAAAATCTAAATTCATTAAGTTTTATCTTATAAAATTCTTCAAGGAAAAGGCTTATTTCTGAATATGCACATAAAATAAATCTTATGATTATTAAGCCTGAAGTTCAAGAACTTATTTTCCCGAACACACACAAAAAATATTTTGACATATTTTTACTGTTCAAAATTTCATTACAATCTTCATTCGAATGCGAAAAAATATCTTATACTATCTTAAAAGATTATCGAAATATTTCGGTATTCCTTTACTGTGGTTTTTCCGTACGCTATCATGAATAGTAAAATTATTTTTATTCCATTCGTTTTACATCTATGTGTGTTTCCATATATGTTTTATTTCTCATATTACATGCATTGAGAATTTTAAGACAGATTAATATTTCAATTCCTTAGAAAAAAGTTACAAAATAATGGAGAACTCAAGTTCCCGTGTTATAAAGAGCTGTTAAGACAGACTAATACAGCAACTCCTTATAAAAAGTTAAAAAATAATGGATAACTCAAATTTCCACATTGAAGTACTGACAACAATGCATTTTTTGGAATTTAGCATTTTCCATGATTTGCAAAACATTTAGCCTTCTGACAACCTTAAATGGAACTTAGAACACTACTGAATCAATGGCTTGACTTCTAAAGCTCGAATCTGTCCAGATGAGAAAACTCACCTTTTGTTTTGAGCCCATTCTGACTCGGAACCTGGGTCTGCTTTGGATTGCAGTTTAACCCTGCCATAAACTCAAATATGCCGGTTTAAACCTGGCTTGCTTCATCTTTTAAATTAATTTTTGTCGAAAACAGTGAAAGATGGGAAACTAAAAGTGACTAGAATATGAAAATTGCAGAAATCATCGTTTTATATTAGAAAATTTTCAGAAAAAAACAATGCCCCAAGGCTCTCTGTGTAGTTTCAAATAATTTAGGGAACTATGTTAAATACAAATATTTTATCATCCTTCACAGTTCTATCGAGCACGAAGAATAAAACTTTATCTGGCTGGCTCGAACACTGGCTGATGTCTAGGTCCGAGGGTTCGGGCAAGTCACTGCATCATTATCTATGAGTCAACAAGTTGATCAAAATGAAGAAGCAAGCATTTATAATGAGACTTCGTATTTTATGCTCAATGCATCATGTTTTGAAAAATGAGCGTTGCTCATATGACGTTCTATCTAGCCAGAAGAATCAAAATTTACCTGCCTAACTCGAACACATGAGCATAGGTCGGCGGTTTTGGGCATTATCTATGAATCAAAAAGTTGACCAAAATAAAGAAGAAGAACATTTATTACAAAACTTCTTATTTTGTGGTTGTTTTTCAAAATAAGCGAGGCTCATATGGCGAACAAGGAAGCCTCGGGATAAGTTACTTATTGCAGAGGTCGATATCTAATCAAAGAGCATACAAAACCATCAATTAAGTCTTAATTGCAGAATTGAAGTCTTCCTGGGTGTCGGAGGATGCTGCGCTGAATTTGCTCATTTGATGGCGTAATGATTTCGATAGTCATCTTTAGATCTTTACAATGGCGGCTTGATCTCAATCGGAAAGCATTTATTATTGCTTGAGGCCCAAAGAGGGGAAAAAATTGCTCACCTATCTAAAATTTTCCTCTATACACTATATCCTCCATTAATGCTGGAAAATAAATCATACTGCATCAACTATGCCGTGGCCCTTCTATAATTGTTAATCCAGTCCAGTCGCATGATTCTGTTGGAAAGTGAAAGCTGGTCTAGATGGGGAAATATATAGACGGAAGCCCTAAAGCGAAGAATATAGAAACGTCCAGTGGCACCACGCAGAAATTTATATCAGTTGCCCAATTGCATCGAGATCTAGCGAAATCAGATATTTCCCCATCCCACATTGTGCTGAGTGCTAACCATGGTTAGGAGGAAAAGTGGATTCGTTTAGCCGTGGGAGAAAAAGTGAGAAAATTCGAGCACAGCGACTATTTGGAAGAAATCGTGCTAAATACGGAAGAGGGTTTTGGGATCCAGTTTAGATGGACGAGGTCAGGTGCCTCTAGCTGTAACTACTTTTATCCGAGCTTTATTATTAGGTCAGTGTCCAGGGTAAAGTCTCTGGGACTAAGTAAGCTTTACTACTTGATGAATGGCGATCAGTCTATTTTGAGGGACACTTCGGCACGTTTTTTGAATGTCACAAGATCAAATTAGAATTCGCACTTGGCTCAGAGGAAATGGAAGGGTTGCTGAAGGTCTGGAAATAGAAGGAACCATTAAGAATCTTTAATAATGATGGTTCTAACATAACTAGCACAATAAGCTTTCCCTGATAGATAAACTTAGTAACTTCAGTGAGATTCGAATTAATAATAACTTAATTATTATTCCATCATAAAAATAATAATTAAGATCAGAAACGAGATAAGTTTTAAGAAATTATGCTGGTTGTAAAAAGAAAAACAAAAAAAAAACTTCTAAAAAACTTCCTTATGCGTAGAAAGCAGGAAAGAAACTAAAAAAAGAGGTATTTTAAAAGCTATGAAATGTCATGAGAGAGAAATATGTTTCCGGACCAAGGCCGGGGGGGGGCGCTTAAATTAATACTCACGTGACTCACGCCAAATGCGACGTGACAATTTCATTTTAAAATCAACTGAGTATCTTGCAAGAAGAAAAGGAAGTAATTCTATACACAGCGTACTATGTACAGCGTAATCCAATGTGCTATTAGATATTAGTTGAAATGTGCAGTTACATTTGCCATGTAAATGACGTCACATAAATCGACTAAATTGCATTTCGATTAAATAAAATTTAACTTTTAAATGCTTTATTAATGTTCACACGCTTTTATTCAACTTTACTTCGTAAAGATGGAATTTTGCAATCGATTTTTCGCTCACTTCGGAAATTTGGTACACTTTTGTGTTTTCGATGACAAAACACCAATTCAAGATTTTTCAAATTAATTATTAGTTAATCCATCAATTTAATTAGATTTTGATTCCATACCAATGGCACCACCTGGTAGAGAATTTGAAAAATAAATTAGTTTCAAGACTCAAGACAATTTATAGTAATGAGTTTAAGACAATTTACAATTATAAATTATTAATTGAAAACTAAAAATTAGACAATCATCAAAATAAATTCTATATAATGTCATCTTTTTCTTAATCTCTAACTCGGGCGTTTTTTGCGATGGAACTATCATTCCAACAACATTTATGATTTTTCATTACGAAGATCACATTCCAATAAAAAGTAAATGTTGGCATTCGAATTTTTGAAATTTTGTCATTGTAATCGTAACTATGAGAGTTGAACTGTTGTTTTTCATATCATTCACTAGCAGTACGCTCATGGCGTTGCCAGTGGCATAATGACTTCAAAAAATAAAAAAAGCCCAAAGTTTTGACGAAAACGAAATCAAAACATATATATATATCTATATATATTATTGATTTCGCCCTAGATTTTTAGTTAAAGTACAAGCAGGAAATTTCTTTAAATTAAAGATATCAGCATATATGCGCGACTATCAAACGTACAAAACAAATAAATCAAATGATTCTTGGATCTGTAAAATGAAGTAATTAAGATTAGCTGACGCAATAAAATGAACGAGAGTATGACGTGACTTTCGCTTGATACCGCCAGCCAGTCGGATAGTTGAAATGCATTCTGGGAACTCAGAGTAACCTTGGGTCGGACGAAAGCTTCGTCGATTCGGATATGAGAGAGAAAATGTTTTGAACTGATCAATAAAAAAATTCATAGAAAATCGGAGAAAAAGACCATTCCATTAACCATTCTTGTTTTAAAACAAGGATAAATACTCCGGTTTATACCTAAAAAAACTGAAAATGATAGCGTTATTAGAACGTCGGATGCAAGAAAATAAGATTTAAAAGTTAAAAATATAAATGAAAAGAAAAATTTAAACTATTTGTTAAAAATTTCTCAAAATTCAGTAAATTATGTTAAAAATTCAAAACAAACTTCATTAGAACAAAAATTGCTTTTTCTATCCGATGGTGCATTGATTGTTTTTCAACGATCATTAGAAAAGATACTACAGCCGTAAACGTGCCAAAAATGACCCAAAACCACACAACAAATTAAATAAAAAATTTCTAGATTAAATTTTAAAATTCTGGCTTCGAAGTGCATTGAGACACCATTACGACTACCTGTGTGCCAAATTTCATGGCTGTAAGTGCTATAGATTCGTCTGGACATCGCACACACACACACTCAAACATTGCCTTTTATAAGTATAGATGAGCGCATATCTTAAAATACCTGCATTTAAAATATTTCGATTCCGTTTCCTCGAATTGGTATGATCGTCAGGGTTCCTGTACTGGCAGAGTTTTTTATAAGCACTTGTACATAAACAGACGTATTTATTTATTTTTGTATCCTCAGGACAAATTAATCAAACTCCTATTACAACCCATGGTAAATAGAAGACTGGTTAGCGAACATCTTCTTTAAACGTATTATATTCGTTAACTGATCACCTATTGAAGTTCACATCATGAGTCACATACTTGTAAAGTCATTTACACGAACCAATGTTTGATAATACTACTAGTTGACAAAACAACTAGAGTTGATTCACTTCCATTTTAATTATTTCATTTTAATAAAGATTTTTCAACGATGGTTAAGTTGAATGTCATATTTAATCAATAGTTGACAATGTCCATTACATACGTTTAAAATCAAATAGCAGCTCCAATGTTCAACATTTACTTCCAGTTGACGTTACAACGGCAATTGACTAGGATGAAGAAATACAAAATTATGGCATTCCTTTGAAGGATGTTCTGCAACAAAAATATATCAAATTTCTTTCCTGTAAATCTTCAGTAACGCAATACAGCACGGTTCAAGTAGGTCGGTAAGAAGTCTCAAACTTGCTGGACATTCGGTTGCTTAAGGGTGTTCGGAAGTTTCACTTTCATATTTCCTCAGTTCTTCCGCTCCCATTTGTGGCCTCGTAAGTTTCACTTTCCAATATTCAGTTGCTTCCTGGTACGAAGCGCAGAGGAAATCTGTCAACTATGGGTTTGCATATAATGCTTCCAAGAAATCTTTCTTTTAAGAAAGATTTTAAACATAGTTGTTATTTTTGTGTATTTTTTATTTGTCAGTTCTGTAGCTTTTATTTTGGATTGTAATAAGTATCTTGCTATTATGATTCGAAGTCCATTTTTTATTTTATCGAAATCGTCTAAAAATCCGACCGAGATGATTTTGAACGAATGTCCACTTCTTGAGTTCAAAAAGAGGGCATTTTTGGAATTATGTCTGCATGAATGTCTGTTAACCAGATAACTCAAAAACCAAACGAACTAGACGAATGAAATTTGCCATATGATCTTCACACCAAAACTGTAGATCTCCATCAACTTTTGAATAAAATCCGTCAAAGGAAATTCTGCCTGCCCTTCCGTCCGCGGGCATCGTACACGATAGATAGATGAAATTTGGTATATGGTTTTTATCATCAGAATTTTATATCCGTATCATATTTTGGATCAAATCTGACAAAGGGAAGTCTGCCTGCCTCTCCGTGGGCATGCAAAGACGATAAATAGATGAAATTTGGCAAACGGTTTCATCATCAGAATTTTAGATCCTTATCAAATTTTGGATCAAATCCGTCAACGGGTTGACTTTCTGTCCCTCTGTCTGTTCTTGTTTATGTGAACACGGCAACTCTAAAACGCAATAACCTATATAAATGAAATGGATATGTGGTCTTGAGAACACAATTGTAGATCTGTATCAAATTTTGGGCCCAATCTATCAAAGGAAAGACATCCAAAATGTATATTTCGATTCTCTTTAAAATATGACGAAGGTAAACATAAAAGGTGCCATATTGTGGAAGTTTGTGTGAAAATTGAGAGGAAAACACTCAGCTTGTGTATTAAAACTATTCAAAGCAAGATGATTCACACCGTTTAAAAGAAGCCCCATTTTTGAAGTATAAAAGTTTTCAAAACAAAACTGATACAGAAGAACAAATTTGACATTTTGAATCTGAGAATACTTCCACTGGTTCATCTGAGAATGAAATCATTAAACCAAGAAAATTCGGAAACTTTCAAATGAATCAACATGATCATTAATGAAATAAAGTTATTAACATTTTTCTATTTTGTATTTGCACATATCTGTCTACTTGATAAAATGTCTGAAGAAGATGTATTTAAAATTATATCGAAAGATTTTTATGATTTTGTGTCGTACAAATTTTTAAAAAATTATTATTCCAAGTGAAAAATTTTATTAGTCAAAGCTCAGTTAAAATTTTTACCTACACACTGAAACTTAATTCCGTACTCAGGTTCTGAAAAAAATCATAATCAATTTAAAATTTTTTTATTGGAACTTCAAAAAATTTTTGTCCATAAAATTGTCTTACGAGGAAACATTCAGGATTATTTTCAGTAAGAAACAATACGTAATAAAATATTTATTTTTCCTTTTCATGGAAATGCAAAAGGTAAAGAAAAGTTTGAACGTCATTTTTCACATATTTAAAAAATCATATAGGCACAATACGCATTTTTATTACATCAGATGATGTGATACTGTGTAAGTTAGCTTCCATTCATTCATTTCTGAGCAAGTAGTGTAATTTTTTAAATAGTGCATTGCGTGCATGAAATGAAATTGGTTTAATGAAAAATTTTTAATGAAACAGTAAATTATTTCAATTAAAATTGTTTTAAAATTTCACGGCTGCTACTTTTAAAAGACTTGCTGAACGTTTAACGACTTTACTGTAAACAAAATAAAAACAAAAATACTTATTTACCCACAATTATTCCCATAAAACTTTAACGAAATTGTATCCTTTTTTTCTAGATACCGAAGAAATGAATTTTTCAGTGATTTCAAGCTTGAAAACGCCATATAAAATGAATATCAGCCAATAACTCTCTGTTTACATTGTCGTATAATAATCAACCAAAGATTATAACTTCATCTCTTCTATGTAAGAATGAACTTATTCAACAAAGAGTATAACAAGATATAGAGTGTCGGTAAGGAAGTACATACAGTTTACTGTTGTTTGTATCTATTTCTCTGAACAGAAACGCTTGATACAAGCAATTTACTCACTGTTCGACAATCCATTGTTTTCACTTGAGAACGATTTGCAGTGTAATTATCCACATCATCTTCTACGAGATGCATTTCTTCGGCGCGAAAAATTTTATTGTTCTCATTTCCCATCAATCTATTCAATGGAGTCAATTCACGCGACATCATAATCGCCTGTCTAACGTAAATGCCCTTGTCATCTGACTTCTAACTTCACGTGGCCTTATACTGCGCTGTAACTTTTCGCCTTTCTTTAACGCAATAATGTCTTTAGGTTAGTATACTGTCCAGAAATCGTTAAGAAGAGAAAGAAACGTTTCACTGGACGTTTCTTGGGTAGTAGGTGCTCACTAAGAAAGGACTTTTTAAAATTTTAATTATATTTTTAATTAATTAAAAATTAATCGAAATGTTAACTTTTTTTTACACCATTTTAAAATTCAAAAAATTAGCTTTTTAGTGATACCAATTTTATTTCCATGCAATTTGTTCTTAATTTTAATAAAGTTTTCAAAATTAATTTTAAACACAATTTATAACAGTGCTTTTTATTGTTGTAATGAAATTCAAACCAATTTGAAGGTTTCATCAAATGTTTCATTCGCATGCCTTTGCCAATGTTAAATCTATGATAAAAAAAAAATATTACATTCTTTGGACATTAGCTTTAAGGCAGAATTTTCACTTTCATTTTATTAACATGATAATGTTTTTAGGTTGGCATTCTTTTTGCAAACAACGTGATGTAAAAATCGTTACCCACATAATATAACAGCTGATGCAATCAAGCCAGACGTAAACGAGAGAAACGAATCAAGCCTAAAACTTTTTATGCTACGAATTTTTGGGATTAGAGGTTCGAAATTTGTTTTTCCTCCGGTAAGATGAGCAATGGATTCCATTTAGTTGACGCGTAATATTTGACACGCATCATGTGGGCATGAATTGATTCCATTGAATTTTAACGCCTTACGTCAAAATGATTACTTATTTAAGGCTGGACATTCACGAGCGTTCCACACCAAAACCGGTCATCAGTATGAAAAACCGATGAAAATTGAAGCGGTTTGCTCGAAAGTTTTAATTTTCAACCAATCGGGGTGTCCAGACGCTCCATTTGTACTGCCGGGCCATGAAACAGAAATGGGGGAGGTTCTCTCGTGAATGCGAAAACCATAAAACTCTGCACTCGAATCGTTCATCAAGGAAATCGGATCTGGCTGGGGTTCGCGTTTTGAAGGCGAGGGGAGGAGTATCTCAGTAGGGGATCGAAGTGACCGATAGTGAATGGATTTGCGTGGGGCTGTCATGAATGACCTGTCTAAATGGATGAGCTAAAAAATGGAATGGGGTGAAGCACCACGATGTCATTTGCGTGGAGTGGAGCCCTCTTGAATGACAGGCTTAACACAGAAGGTTAGAATTATGGGTAGAATTGATTTTTAAATCATGCTAGAACAACCCGCTTCGTCTTTTATATTACTGTAAGATGAGGTGATATATTGTCAGGTACGGTTAGATTGTGCTAACGCGGGTTTTTTGCACACAAGCAGAGGCGGCCCGAGGCCCGGGCAAACTGGGAAATTTCCCGTGGCAACAAAGTCCGGGGTGGCGCCAAAGCAGGAGTGTGATGAAAAAAGTGTTTTAATAGCCTTGAGAAATATTTTTAAAATTTGTTTAATAATTAAAAGTAAAATAATATAAATTTTACTTTCAGTAAGAACACTTTATAATCTCAAACATAGCTGAAAGTTAAAAATTCTCACCACAATATTATTAAGTCATATTCGCATGTAAAATATGAATATTTCTAAGCAAAAGTTTGTTTGATATTTAAAATGCAGACATTAGACTATTAAAACCATTTGTTGCGGGTGTTGCCGTAGTGTTGCCTTGCTCGGTTGGTAAAGTTTCTTCAAAGTCTTTTCAAAAAGAATCGAAATCTTTACAGAAAGGTTGACGAATTCATTACACACGGAGACGCAAAAGTATCATATCATTTTGTAATATTAATAGCTTGTTTATATCTTTTAATTTTCATTTTTTTACATTTAAGACTTGAGGAATTTAGCAGGTGATATTACCACGTGTTTTGTGTTACCACGTGAGGGTTTGGAGTAGAAACTAAACGCCTGCAGGCCATGACTCAGAATAATTAGTTATGTATTCCCGTCTGATAGATTTTTATGATTGAGGTAAAGCACTGACAATTAACAATGAAATTGAAAAAGTTATTTATCCAACAGATAACTTCCTCATGTAGAGAAGAAATGGACTAAAAAATGTGCCATCGTGACAAATCCACGCTAATTAAGCTGTAAAGATTTGTTTCTAGTTTTTGACAATATACTAATCCTTATGAATAAATGAGAAGTATAAATAAGGCGAGTTCAGTGGATAAGAACTAATTAAGTAAATTGGCTATTACAAAAGAAACCAACTCGTCCGTGCAGCATCAAACGGAAGAAGAAAAAAGTTATGATCTTTGTTGTATTCGTTGAAAATGTAAGCGGAAGTTGAAATTGTCTTTATCTTCGGATGAAGATCTACATGTTGAGCACTTAAATATATAGATTGACCAGATGAAAAATAATTTGTAAAAAAGGTGAGGAATTAGAAAAAGTTAATATAACGCAAATAATGACAAAATGATAAGCAGACTAATGTTCTACGCGGGGACAAAGAAAAAGAAAGAAAAATCTTCTTATGGAAATCTATGTTCTCTTTCAATGAATGTTTAGGCTGTAAAATTAATAAAAAGATATCAGAAAGATAACTAATGCATGTAGAAAAATTATTCCGTGCGGCGAAAATGAAATATACAAAAATTTACACTATATAGAAATTAAAAATATCTGAAAAATAGAATAAATTAAAAAGATACAAAAGAAATCTTTTTTCAGAAAAACAGTGGAAGAAACATGTCGAAGGTCCAGAATTACTACATTTCTATTATATTAAATTTTACAAGAAAAGCCTCATTAAATTTTGAAAAAATATACAATTCAAGGAGGAAAGAATATAGGTAAGAAAATCGTAATACTAAATAATTTTTTTCATAAATGTGTAGAGATGATATTTAAAATGAACAATTTTATGAGTTCTACTCAAAGAATCTGCTTCCGATTAAAAGAAATCGAATATAAGGACTTCGGATGATTAAATTTACTTTTAGATTACACTGCTCAGAAAGGTAAAAGAGAGGGAAAACTTCACAAGGCACACTTTCAATACAAAACCAAATGAATAATGTGGGATAAACGGTGCCCAACTTCATAATCTAGAAAGTATGGATGTCAAAAGATTTCTACCATTCTTTTTAATATATTAATAAAAGGATAGGCAGGTTATTTCCTTTTTTATTATAATTTTTAGAAGATAAATTATTTGAAGATATATACAGACACTCTAATTCGATAAAGTACTTATTGTCAATTTCTGGATTTCATACACTCCTCAGAATACACAAGAATTTCGTTAATCCGAACATCGGTAACAGGTGACTTCATCCTACAAAATAGAGAAAAAATTTTTTTAAAAATGCGACTCAAAAAATATGTTTGAACTTGATTAACATCGCGAGTTAAGATTACACAAGGTCTATTGAGAATGGATCTTATAGGTTTGAAACCCATTCACATAAGGAGGGCTATATCTGCGCCGGCTTTCGATTGTTGAATCTTCCAGTCCACACTAGCGTAGAGGCGTTTCAGATTACATATACAGGATATCCCAAAAGTAACTAGCTATTTTTGTGAAATCGAATACTTAAAAAAACTCAAGTCTTTGTATGTTTATCATGCTTAAAATGCACTAAAAGTGTAGTAAATTTTATTTTTGAATGTGCAGGATGTTTCAAAATTTGTATTTTGTGTTCTAGAATTAATTATCTATTTTAATAGATTAAAAAATAATTTGTATGCTTGTTTTCGTAACTCGATTATAATTACAAAAAATATAGATTTATAAATCATTTATTGTAATCATAACAGTTTGCGATATTAAACATAATTACTTTAATCTACCAAAATAAGTAGTTAAATCTGGAACATGAAATAAAAATTTTGGAACACCTCGTACATACAAAAATAGCATTTGTACATTTTTAGCAAACATTTTAAACATGATCAATATAAATAGACGAAACTTTTTATTTTAAAGTTTATGTATTCAAAAAATAAAAAAACTACTTTCTGACACCCTGTATTTAAAGTGCTCTAACATCTAGCATGCAGAGGATCTTCGTTGGAATTATGACCCAAGCTTCATTGGAATCAAGAAAAGCTAAAATTTTGCCATTAGTCCACCATATCCCCAGGCATACTTCGTTATCATTGAGGTTTTATTAAAATAAAAAGAATACCATAGAAATCCTTTACACTGATTCTTTTAACAATGTTGATCTATTTCGGAAACGGTATGTTCAGGTATATTTTCTCGGATATAGTGTATTTACTATTTCATTTCAAGAATTGACTGCATAGACCTTGTGCCATAAAAATCATACCAACAATTATTCATTTCTAGAAGCAAACATTTGAGACTTCCGATTACTCTTAGTTCCTATTCTCAAAAATATTAAACGAAGCGTGGTTGTTTAGAAAACGGATACTGTGTGGCTAATCGGATAATTGAACACACGAAATAGGTAATATACACAATCGTAAGGCATCATTAATTCTGATAAACAAAGCTCTGCTGTACTGTCTCTAACATTGATAAACATATTCTTTACAGATTTCTTTTTAGCACTTAAGCATATGAACAGATGAAAGGCTTGTACCACGCTAGAATAACGGTTTAACTCGTGTCTTAATTAACAACCTGATAAGAAGTTCAATACATGTGATTGCCTCTAGAAATGAATATTTCGACGTTTAGCAATAAAACTTTGATTATTATTGTTTCATCAACAATTTGAAGCCACTTTTAGAATATAATTCGTATTCCTTTAAAGAAGCATTCTTTAAGGGAAAAAAAGTGTTACTTACTCTCTCTCATAACATGATAACAATAAAGAAACTCCCTTCCCCCTGCTTTGGCATCAGGGTGTACAGGAAGACTTGACCACCGCGAAAATAACACTAGTACTATGATCTGCTCTAGCCTCTATGACCAATGCGCAAACCCCAAGAAGGTACATCTCTCTATCGGCAATAGTCCTGTTAACCAAGCAACAAGTTCTCCTCCTCGTATTTGAGGTGGCACCACCACCTCGGGAAAACTCATAACATAGCAAGCAATTATTGAACTACTTTTTGTTGTTGTTCTTAGAAGTTACTTTGCGCGCATCAGTGTGTTACTCACAAAATATATCTGAATGTAGCAATGGTGGTTATGAAAATAAAGAAGCAGCATTTTTGATATTTCAATAGCTGACTAGTGGAATGTGCTTCCGTGAGAAAAATTCCGTGTTGCTACTAATTAAGGTAGAAATTTTGAACAGAAGATAGGGAAAATATAAATACTTTATAAAAAAGAGGAGATTGACACTCACGACAACTAAACAAGATTTTACAAAGTTAATTCCAATAGCTGGAAACGAATCGATTGATTGTTTGCCAGATAAGCGTCCCGTTTTGAAGCTAGCGAGAGCTGTTTTGAGACGAAACTCGTCATTTTGAATCGTAGTTAGATGACGAGACGACACCTGACGCGACATCCCACTCTGAAAATTTCCGTTAACACCAACATAAGGACATTTAAACCACGATGAGGGCCAGCTTTAGATGGAGCGGGGCCCCAACTGGAATCAATTTCGGTGATCATTTTTTAAAATATTTTTATGGTATCTAAGAATCTAAGGACTTAATTAAAAATCCAGTGCGAGTGATCTCCCCGTATACTCGTATATTGACACAATACAGTGCGTTTTGTGTTTCGTAGCACAAAGGAGAAAACCAATTAAGTTTTTTGGACGCCTGCCCTTTTTTCCGATTGGCACCAAAATCGAAATAGATCTGCAGTTTTAGTGATATGACCACGCACCAAATTTCATCTGTCTAGTTTGTTGCTTTTTTGACTTAGCGCATTCACAGACAGGTCGGCATAATTCGATAAATGGTTTTTCGAACTCAGGGTGGTTTGAAACGTAGAGATTCATCAAATTCTAGAGGTCGAATTTTTTGACGATCATAATATTTTCCATTTGTATACTCCGCACGCGAGAAAGTATGAAAAAAATTAGCCCTCCTAAATTCTTAAATTTAGTTTTACACCCCCTCTGATAATGGCGCCCAGGACACGTGTCCTGCCTGTCCATTATAGTTGCGCCACTGAATACTACTGACAGTATGTAGCATTCGGCCGCGGGGCCCAATTGGTCCAATCAGCTAGAGGCTGACCCTGCCCAAGATGACAGCTTTAGTATGTTTCAGCCCCACAATGCGGTGAAACTTCTGTGGAATCCAGTTTCGAACACGCTATCCTCCGCTCCTGAAACCAAGACTTTACCCTAAGCCCTTCGAGTCTCTGTAACTTCTGCACGTTTGTATGCAGGTTTTAAGAAATCAAACTGAACGTAGATATATAATTTAACATTATAGGATATAAGAAACAACACTTAGACTTCCTTAAAAAAGTGTTATAATTAATGACTTGACTGCTAACTTGAAATAGTAGATAGTCTTCTATTTTGGACTTATTATATTTTTATTTACCAGTCATGCGCTTATTTTTTTACCATTCATTAGAGCAGAAAATTCATTGTAAACTTTTGCGTAGAGCAATGGGAAATAATTTTCTCGGACAAAGAAATAATTCTACACATCTTTTAATAATTTTAGAAGGATAACGGATTTTTACTTTCTAGTAAGGTACGAAGTATACCACGAGAAAGTATTGATATTGTAAAAATATTTGACCTCGAGATTTTGATGAACATCCACGGTCTAGATCCGCTATGCGGCCCTTATACCAAAATTGTAAATTTCTATCCAATGTTGGGTGAAATGCGTCCATACGAAGTCAATCTGTATGCCCATCCACATGCATTAAAAATATAATTAAAAATGTCCACGCAACTAATAATATATAAAATATAATTACAGAAATAAGAAGCGCATTTTCTATAATTCATTCAAGTTCCGTGTTCCCAATTGGGAACATTGTCCAGTCGTCACTATTCCGTGAAAGAAGGAATTTCTCTATTGTGAATTTCGAAACAAAATTTAAAAGACAATTCTCTTATAATTCAGGAAAGGAAATCCCCTTCGGTTGTTAGAAGGTTATATGCTTTAATTGGCCCAAAAAGTTCATTTTTATCTGTAACTTGGGGTTCGGGTAATTATTAATTTATTAATGTGCCGGAGAAGCCTTTATGTATCGCCAGAATGATAGTTCTGTAGTGACTGTTTCTTGTAATTAATATTTTCGTCTTCCATCCAGCTAATTAAAAGATATTATCATGCCCAGAAGAAAAAGGCAGGCAAAGGATAACAAAATTCTATTCATAAATATAATTATGGGGTAGGTGGGGTTGATCAGTTGTATAATGTGAGAAACTACCGTCACAGCTTCGCAAAAAGAAATTGTGGTATTAGCAAAACGTACTAAATATATTTGTTGTTTCTGGATGGCTACTGCATACAGCAACTCACAGGAAACATAACCAACTCACTCATATGGAGCTTCGCCGAGAAGTTACAATTACCCTTTTACGAACTGGGGCAAAAAGAAATGGACCTCAAACACGACTAAACTTTACCGGTTTTGTATTGCAGCGGAAGAGTGATGGTCATTTCCCTATTGCAACAACTCATGTAAATATGCATAATTAATAATAATAAATGTAGAGAAAATACAAGATTACAGTGCAATGAGTGCAAAAAAAGGGATTGTATTTGAACTACTTCCCAGAATGCCATAGGGGTACAGTTATAAAGTTTCATTTTCTTCACTTTTTCGTACAAAATATATTTTTTATTAATTTAAATTCATAAATTTTCAATTGAATTCATATCCGTGCTTAGTTATAAAAAAAATTTGCAATACTTTGCTTATTAAAAAAAATTCAGTCCGATCATCACTGTTTTCCATTTCTATGTCCAATGTAATGGGTTTAATCGGAAGTGGCTAATGTTCCCAATTGGGAACATAAAAAAAACATATATAAAAATTTTTTCATGTTTTAATTATTGATATCATTAAACTAAAGCATTAGCAGGTGAAATATGCAAAAAAGTAATCAAAAATTAACCTGGATCTGAATTCCGTCCGTAAACGGTTAATGACGAAGCTAAAGACAAAAAGGCGCCGTACTACGGAAATATAGAAAATAGTCGAGGGCAGGATATACCCGCAGGTAATTCATTTCTTAACACCAGGAAAAATGTCTTTTAACATATTCGCTCTAGGTATTTCCTATTTCGTGTTTCCAAAACTAATGCTGAAGGTGTTGTTCCCAATTACGGAATCGACATCCTTAAAACAGTTCTAATGCGATTATTTACGTAACAGAAAAACAATCAACACAATCGGAATGTTTTCACATGGTCACAGAACAGTGTCTTTTCCCGAAGTATTTTAAATAAAACACAAACAACAGAAAAAGTAAACACGTCTCAAATTGAGCTTACTTTTTCGATGACAAAACTTCTGTTGTCTTTTTCCTAAAGTTTTTCTCATAATAGATACAAGTGATTATTATTTACTTATGCCTTAGCTTCTTTCAATGATTTTGTTAAACGAAAAAATATTATAAATGAAGTGATCAAACAAAATTTTTACTTTTTATATCATAAGAAAAGGAGAAACTTTTCGGTAATGCTTTCGAACGTTTTCTTGCTTACGAATTACGAATATACTAACCTCAGGAAGTTAAGGTACAACCTTTTTTTTTGAAGCTCACCATTAAATGAAGGCAAATAAGGGTAACAAATATGGCAGTGGCGGCTCTTCAGCTCAGAAACAAACAGTGCTGCAAAAGTTGTATAGACCTAAGTTGTAGTTAATTTTGTGCTTATTATTTTGATATATAATGATGTTATACTAAAAATTGATAGTTTTTGAATTATAAGCAAAAAACTGAGGGGAAAATTTCATGTTTTTTGGCTATTACTAAAATTCCAACAAAAATTATTGGTGGCAAGCATCAGATTCGTAATCAGCACCCCAAAAACATAAGGAAGCAAAAAATTACAACTCCTCCAGAATTGGATTTAAAAAACTACTTAACGACTGAACTACTGAGAAAAAGCGAAAAAAAAGCCAAATGAGGAAGTCGCGCCAAGCGAGTGCCGGGAAAAATGCAGCTCAAACGAATGCAATTTCAAGCGGAGAAAGGGTTGCTTTTCTCTCGCTTCGCTTTGCTTATAATATTAATTTCTGATCCTCAGGAGGGGCAAAACTTGCTGCATCTCTGGTCTGTCTCTCTCTTAATTCTTGATTGATTTTCCGTTTTCCTTTTACGTTTTTTTTTTTTTTAACTTTTTTGCAATTTTCGTTGATTACTGAATTCTTTAAGCGGAAAAGTAAGCCAATTAGAACAAAAACGAAAATACATTCTTTTAAAATAATTCCAGGGGGGACTGCAGCTCTTGTGGACGAGCCGCCACCGAAATATGGTTTATATAAATGATTTTGGGTAATATTAATAAAATTCAAAGGGAGTATATCTACCGCTTATTTTTAAAGAGGGTATTTTTATAGAAGCCAGAGAAACATATGAATATCTTGCTTTCGAAACTTTCGAAATTAGTGAACAATTTTTATGAATGCTTGCTAGTCTTCAGTTTTATCTACAAATATTTTGCTGATAATGTCTCAGGGAATTCTCTTCTTATGGTGGGTGATCGGGTGGATGCGGTTGACACAAGCTGATACTGCTAGAAGGCTTAACGTGTTTTGCAGTGTGGTCCGAAGACTCTGGGATTAGTTTCAATCTGAAAATTCAGTTTCTAGAAGACCTGTTCCAGGTCGACCACATGTTACAACCCCTGCAGAAGATCGCTTTCTAGCACTTTCGGTTCGAAGACGGAAGACCACTACTCAGCTCGTTTCAGAACATTTCGCTGCAACAGGGACAAGAATACCGGCTACTACGGTGCGAGGATTTATGTAAAAAGACCACTTCTGTACATCTCTCTTAATCGACGACAGATAAGTGCTCGTTTTCGTTGGGCAAGAGAACAGGTTTCCTGAACCAGACAGCAATGGGCCTCTGTACTCTTCACAAATATGAGTCCAGATTTACTCTGGAAAATTATTCAGGTCGTATGTTATTTTGGAGAGAACAAAGCAACACTAGGGTGAATCGCTCTTCTATGTAGAAAAAAAATTATTATTAATCAAAACCTAACTATGCGGAAAAGATGTTCTATGGTATGGAGATTAAGAGAAAAATAATAAAAAAATTTAATTCAAAATTTAATACTACCGAAAGGGGGTTGAATTTTCAAAAAAAAATGGAAAAATACTTAATTTTGATTATTGATTATACGATTTTAGATTCGAAATAATTGTATTTTGCAATACAAATAACCAAAAGTGATGATTAATGAGTAGTGAGTACTAAGTAGTGAGTAGTATAATGTACATTGCAACATTTTATGACTCAGATCCCCCTCCCCACACCGTCAAATCAGTCCAGTTAAACAACCAGAGCAGTAGGGAATGACTTTGCGCTCTTTCAAATTTCTTCGAAGGGCTAATTCCCTTACGTGATTTCTGTCGTCAGCTAGCATTGATATCAGGACATTTTCTGGATGGCCAAAAAATCGGTTTCTTTTAATAACAGGGTCTATGACATCCTTCAAATTATTCGAGAAATAACGCGATAGAACGATTGTGTTACGGAGTGTGAGAAGGGGACGTGGTCATTTCTAACCAAAACTCCAAATAAGAGGCAATGGACTGTAACTGGTTTTTATTACTAAACATAAATCTCTGTGACCAACGCAAACTCAATGGCTCAAGCGAGCCTCACACGACGTGCGCTGATCACAGTCAAATTCGCACTGATAAAGATGCTGAAAACACAAGATACACACAGAGAAAAGACCGCTAGAGGGCGTAACAACTGTTATAAGAAGTTAGGCCGGGTAAGGCCGTAACAGGTTGATTGATGCAAATACTGTGCCTCATAGATTAATCATGGTTTCGTTTCGATCTTGAACCACATAGACGCATAGACTTTTGCGACGAATATCGTTAATGTCAATAAAGCCTCGGATGAATTTTCGTGAGCTACATTGAACCTGAGAATTCTGTTCGCGATTCTAAGCCACCTTGTGTGGCAAACGTTTCCAGGTTTTATCTTCGACAGACTTTCTCTGCATGTCAGCAGTTTATGACTTCACAAATTTCCATTAAGTACAGTTGATCAGTACCTAAGTCTTTCTTGTTAGTCACTTCACATAGCGTGTTTTCTATTGGCGTGGATGAAACTACAGATAGCTTCTCGCATCCGGCCAACGATTTTCTTATTTCGCCAGTCAAGCTTCTGGGCCCAGTTGTGGTTCTATCCACGTGCGCGAAAAGATGACGTTGTGGAAGCTCGTTGGCGTGTAACTGGCACACAAACCATTATAGTGGACGATTCAGGATCAGTTCCATTTTACGTATAATGTCTCCTTTGACACCTGTGTTGACAGATGCTCCGTCGCAACCAACTTTGTTACATCTATGTCATTGTAAACGTATGACAAAAAAAACTATATATGTTATTTCCAATAATTTGCGCTCTCCCAAAATTTATAGACACGTGGCCAATGTACTCAGAGCCAGGTTCTTTTACCAAGCTTATGTGTTTTTCTATTATGAATTTCCATTGATAGAGTCCTGTCTTTTCGCCCATCGAAGTATAAACCAAACTGGTCATGGTCATAATCTTTTATGACCTGAGACAATAGAGTGGCTCTTGCCTTTGTTCTCCCACGCCGAATTTTATTTCTGTCGACAACGTTCAAAACATTGCTTTCTGAGATAATGTCCACATCTTGAAGCGCAGCTGACACGATGGCAGCGCCTGCTCGGTCGGAAATACCAAATCGGTCCAATGTTCTAACTGCTGCTAAAACTTCTGTCACTACAGGTGTGACTATGGGGAAGATTCCATGAAGTACCACTTCCGACTTATGGAGGGGTGAGAGGATAAAGCAAGAGACAGAAAAAAGATGGGATTGCCTACTGCTCTAGTTGTTTAACCGGGCTGATTTGACAGTGTGTGGAGGGGGAGCTGAGTTA
This sequence comes from Araneus ventricosus, assembly GCA_013235015.1. Classification (NCBI taxonomy): domain Eukaryota; kingdom Metazoa; phylum Arthropoda; class Arachnida; order Araneae; family Araneidae; genus Araneus; species Araneus ventricosus. The sequence continues at coordinate 569,601 of BGPR01000436.1, read as the reverse complement.
TAAAATGTTGCAATGTACATTATACTACTCACTACTCATTAATCATCACTTTTGGTTATTTAGATTGCAAAAAAAAACCAATTATTTCGAGTCTAAAATCGTATAATCAATAATCAAAATTAAGTATTTTTCCATTTTTTTTTGAAAATTCAACCCCCTTTCGGTAGTATTAAATTTAGAATTTAAATTTTTTTATTATTTTTCTCTTAATCTCCATACCATAGAACATCTTTTCCGCATAAGTAGGTTTTGATTAATAATAATTTTTTTTAAAATCGTATAATCAAAATTCAGTATTTTTCCATTTTTTTCGAAAATTCAACCCTATTGCTGCAGTATTAAATTTTTAATTTAATTTCTTTTATTGATTTTCTCTTAATCTCCATACCATAAAACATCTTTTCCGCATAGGTAGGTTTTGAAATTCTAAAAAAAAAAAAAATGTCGATCCACCCTAGGCAACACATACCACCAATCTAACATTGTTGAAAGGCACAATTATAGAGGAGGTGGAATCATGACTTGAGTTGGAATATCTTTGGGTGTTCACACCGACCTCTATGTACTCCATGCAGGAACTCTCAGTACTGTGAGATATAGAGACGGGATCCTTGATCCATATATCAGACCATATATAGGTGCTATTGACGAAGAACTATACTAATGGAAGATAATGTTCGACCTCAGAAATCTAGGTTTGTTGAGGAATATCTTGAAGATGAAAGTTAAGAACGAATGGACTGGCCAACTAAATCTCCAGGCTTTAATCCGATAGAGCATCTTTGGGACTACCCCGGAAGACAGATGGCTACTTCAAGTACCTCATACCTTCATACCTCACCGTAATATTTTTAAATGATATTTTCAGGTAAAACATGCATATTTCTTAGAAAAAGTTTTTTTGTCATTTAAAATACAGACATTTTAGAATTTAAAAATTTACGTTGGCTGGGGGGCGCCATATTATTGACTTGCTCGAATGGTTGAGTTACTTCGGTAAGCTTCTGAGTGTACTTATTTAATTTCGCTTGCATTCAATTTATGATGCTAAAATTCTTACAATGCTCCTAGCATTGTTTTTTATGTATCAAATAAATATACCTGAATGAAAATAATTCAGATAATAACACAGCTCGTTATTAGTGTAAAAAAACAGCGGACTGTTGAACTTTAGCTACATTGCTTTTATCACACGTTTCTGCTAGTTGAAACAGATAAAAAAAATACAAACAAGTTGTACTTGTTTTACTTCCTTATTGGCATTCTACATTTTGTAACACTCTTTGTGCAATAAGTTAATTTGCAGATCAGAGAAAAAGGACTTAGATATGTACAATTTATGAGATGAGAAACAATGCAAAAAGAAAGTTAAGGTTGATTTTCCTGGCGATTCTTTTGTTGTTTGAATCATGAAATCATTCGCAAATCCGCTTCATGTGTATAATTGTAAAGTTGTATAATAACAATTTACTGTACTTTGTAGAATTAAAAACAAGTAAAATTGTTTTTGTTCAGTTAATTAACATTTATTAATTAAAATAATCGGCAAATTTTAAGATTTAACCCATTACCTGCCAAAACTCTTCATCATTCACTATTCAAAAAAAATTCACAATTTGATAGCATGAATGAAAAATGAAAGAAAACGCTATTTCTGAAATTTTTAATTAAACTTATTAATTAGCTTTTCATTATAATTAATCTTCGTTTTGATTATAAAAGTGATTTTTATTGAATTTCTACCTTTTACAGCGCTCAGCTCAGCATTCATATGCAACATTCAAAGCTCAAAATTGCACTGTTTAGATGAAAATAATTAAAAAATAAGCGTCCAAAAAAGGGACAATGGCAGATAATGAGTTAATATTAAAAACTAACCATCGTAAAATATTTTAAAAAGACGAAATTTTAACAATCTATTTTATATTCGAACGTGCATTGCTTTATTTGAAAATTATATTACGCATTCTTAGAAAAATGAATTATATATATTTGAGCAACATTCACCAGATTCTGGATACTGATATCAATATTTGAATACGTAAAAAAAGCAAAAAACAAAATTTTCGCGATTTCAACACCGGTACAAATTAGAGGGAAATTCCATTGTGTAGTGTCCAAGTTTCTACTTGAGAAAAATATTTATTAAGCATGACTTTTCCACTTGAGACGAACTGATTCATCCACTTGAAAATAAAAACTGCAAAATCTGTTCCTTCTAAAAATGAGTTTTCTATTTATGATTTTATTTCTTTTTCTGCTAGACTTTAAGGGTTGGAGGTAAGGTCTTCGCTTCCGGACCCTAGGGTCCTTAGCTTGAAACTCTACTCCATTAAATTTCTGTCGTGTGTGTGGGCCTGGAGCGTATCAAATTCAAGGGTCAGATGTTCTTCTACTGGTGTGGAGAGAGATTGCTAATTCAGGTATCGTCCTCGTCATCTTGACAACGCTTTAGAATTATGAAGTCCTTTCCAAACTAGCTCTCATGTTGCTTCATGAAAACTAGTCTAAAATTTCACTAAACAAAGAATTGAAATGAAAATTAGATTCAATCGTCCTATGTTCGATACCACTGTGACATCAGTGGCAGAGTCCCGACTTTAACATCGGAGGAGCAAGAATTCGAAACCCAATGCCGCAAAAAATCTAACGGTTCCATAAGGGTTTTTCAGGTAAAATATGGTATCATAATTCAAGCGTTCTCCCGCTAGTGTGATGTGGAATGGAGAGAAAGCTCATGCTATATCAAAATGTTGTAAAACAAAAACCACAAACAGCAAAACATACGAAATTTTTAAGTAACAGCTCGAACCACTAGCGACATATAGCATTTTGTGACAACATACAACAATCACGCATCACATACAGCAATTTCAGAGGTGATATAGATAGCCTCTACAAGTATTTTGCATCAATAAAATGGCATATAAAATTTGACGTACAGCACTTTGATCTTATCAGTGACCACATTTCAAATAGATATCTCAGCTTCAAAATGGCGTGCTAATCTGAGTAATAAAATTAGCATGCTCTTCGTTGATTACTAATATCTCTACAGAATTAGATTTAAAAAATATATTCTGTAGCTGAGAGGTTAAATGCTCATACTGAAACAAAAACAAAACAAAAAAACCTCAAATAGAGTAGATCCCCCCCCGTATGCTTCAGTCACATGACAAACGTGACTTAGCATGTCATCTAACGCTGTGCTCAGACGTTACAATCTTTTTCCTCTTACAACGTTCATTGCATCCAGTGATGAGATTGGAGAGATGCAAGTGAGCATGTATTGGATTCATTAAGCAATTTTCGGTGCTTTATGATAAAAACTTGCTCCTTTATTAAAATCTCAAAACTTGTGGGTTATTTTTTTCAGATTTTGTATTTCATAGATTCTTAAACAAATTAAGAATAAGTTTCTACATCCATTTTAGAAATGTCAAAGAATTTAATGTTCAGCATACGAAGGTAAAAGGTTCTGCCATTGTACAAATATCAAAGAATTTACTGTGAAACATATGAAAGAAAAAGGTTCTACCACTGTGCAAATGCTAAAGAATTTTATGCTAAACATACGAAGAAAAAAGTTTCTACCATTGTACAAATACCAAAGAATTTAATGTTAAACAGGTGAAGGAGAAAGGTTCTATTATAGCACAAATACCAAACAATTCAGTGTTTAGTAGGTGGAGAAAAAAATCTCCATTGTACAAATATCAAAGATTTTAATATAGTCTTAGGTATTCAAGATTGCTAGCTGTTCAGGAAGTTAAACGTAAATCAGAAAAACAGTTCTTCAACCAGTAAAATGAAGCGTTAAACACGTGCCCAAAACGGTAACCTTAATACCTCCTTAATGTAACTTCCATGCGACACAATTCCAGTTTAATTTCAAGCGATGCGCATACATTGTTAATTTCGTTACTTTTATAAATATTCATTAAATTACGCTTTCGGGAAGAAAGAAAAATAACGAGTTTACGAGACAGGAAATGAAATGTGAAACGGAACTACTTCCCATTTTATGTGTCAATTAGCATTTCGGTACAAAGTTTAAGATATCAAAGTTGAAAGAAATTTTTACCAAGATCGAATTTCTTACAGGTACCTGAAGAAAAGAAAAAGGTCTATAGGTCATCAAGTTTCATTTGATGCAACCATTTGAAAGAAGATGAATTATTACGAAGTTTATAGTAACAAACTTGAATGAATTTTTTTTCAAATTTTTGACAGGCTAATGTGTATCTGCGCCTGAAGAAAAGAAAAAGGTTTGCAGGTCACCACCTTTTATTTGATGGCATTCAATTCAAAAATAATTTTATTTTTTATTCCTTTTTTTTATCTTACTCTTAAACGAACACCCACATAAATAATACATTACAATTAGAGGGAAAATCTTATTTAAGTTCACGCCTCTAAAACAAGTTTATCTTTGTGTTGTCTTCGAATTCCAAACTTTTTTCTTTAACAAAGTTTAGAATTCAGACGTTCATTCCACAAACAAATATGATACGTTTTTTGTGTTTTTTCTTTCTTTTTAGTTGAGCTAGTTTGCAAAGATAATGCCGAAAAATAGGTTTCTTTAATGGTATTTGGATACATATTTACCTGTCTTTGAACAAAGGATCAGTTAACACGAAGGATGAAGAATTCAAACAACAGAAAAAACAATGGGAGGAAAAAAAACAAAAGATGACAGTCAACTAGTAGGACTAACGGCACTAAACTTCATACTAAATCGCATAATTAGGAGTGACCATTAATTGAAGAACAATAGAAAGGGTGCTCTATATTTGGTTAATCACGAAAAAGGAAGGGGGAAAGGTGACCAGAACACGGAAATCAGCTTTTGTTACAACCTAAAGTTCAACGGCCCGTTAGAAACGTAATATAGAGAAAGGCAATTATTTATTTCGGCGAAAGGGATACTTTCTGTTGCAAAAGTTTGCAGAAGCGAAAAAGGGTAATTGGTAATATTATTACTCGTGAGAAAGTGGAGGAAGTGAGATTGAATAACGTAACTAGTTATCAGCGGTTCGGATGCGATTGTTAGTGTAATTAGGAACAGGTGCAAGTTCAGTTACATAGTTGTGTTTAAGCGAGCTCAGGCTTCTGGGTAATTTTTTACGCTGCTTCTTCACTGGAAATTATAGTCTGGAGAAAAACAATGAATACAGAATGAATGTAGCTAATTTTAAGGGACGAAATGTATGTTATTTTTTAAAAAATTGGATGACCCATTTCAACTGTTTTTATTATTATTATCATTTTTTTCGTTATTGTTGTTTATATTTGAGATTCGTATTTTCAAAAATCTTCGATATTTTGAAAATTCACTTTAGATTTATATACAAAAAGCAATATCTTATCTTCCTTAATAGTAATACAGTGGGACTTGGCTAATTTGAGAGTTTTTAATGCAAATTTTTTCCCTGGTTCCTTGAATTTTCCATAAAAATAGTGTGAAAATATTGTCTATAATTCGAATTTATTTTGGTTAATTCGAATTCAAAAACTAAAAATTGTATTTATTAATTAAAGACATTCATACCTTATATCCTCAGTCATCGTAAATGAATAATTTTTAATGACCCTAATTCACTACAGGACGTGGCTGCTGTACAATGTATTCAATTAAAAAAGCAACGAAAAAATTTCTCATTTTTTAAAAAACTTTGAATAAATTTAGATGTGAATCGTATGAGTTATTTTGAAGTTTAATTATACAATTTTCGTATTCAAAAAGCTGTTTACTGTTTCTTTATTGAAATTATTTTCCTGTTTGTTGCAATTATTTTTAAAATTATTAATGTTTTAAAATAAAATTTCCAACACTTTTTTATTAAAATATGTTTCTGTTTATTTATTAATTATATATTATTGGTTAAAACTGTTAAATATTAAAAATTAACCCTTGCTGCCATTTTATTTTTAAAATTGTCTTTT